>JADDOH010014819.1:0-89291 GCA_016648135.1 Agrypnia vestita | reverse complement strand
ATATATATATTTATTTTATATCTGGGAACATCATTAAAATTTTCAAACAAAGTTCATATATTTACTTTCCGTAACCTTTACTGACATTTAGCCTGTCTGTTTGCTATGCGGATTTCATATTTCATATTACAAAGCATAGGCACATTAATTAATAATGTCTAAAATTACTGGGAACAAAGATATATGTAAAAGGGCGATTTTCATATAAGTTAACTTAGTTTGCGACGCTTAAAATATTTGTTTTGTCGAATGAAAACTGAGCTAAAATAATTATTTAACATTTTATAGGTAAACGAAAAAACAAACAAAAATACATATAAGGAACTACGGTATAAAAAATCTTTTATGTGAAAGACGAAAACACTATGCTACATAATAAAAGCACAACCCTTTATTCTGCAGAAACAATTTTATGTTTTTTATCACATGAATTTTCCGCTTTTTTTGGAGATAAATAAATGATACTTCACGACTTGAGTTAAATCCAGAATATAGGCAAAGATTTTTTCAGACCATACATAAAATGGCGCGCTTAAATTTTCCTTGCTGAAATAATTTTATTGTTCGCTCACTATTTTGATATTAAATCTATTTTTATAAATTGTGTACGATATTTTTCTAAATTCGACAAAGATTTATGACTCGTTATACGTCCACTTAACGTTAAAACTGCGTTTCTTAAAAAATAATATTTATAGTTACAAGCAGATCTGGCGTACGTAACAGAATTAAATGTCAAAAATTAATAAAATAATTTGTAAATGAACAAAAATAATCTGACAAATATAATAACATTATTTACATCTCATGTAATGTATCGCAAAATTAAATGTTGTAGTTTTTGGTTTGGAGGTGCTTTAGAGCAACTGCTTTTAGGCCACCACCCGTCATGTGACGGGAAAGCTACAAAGGCGTTAGAATGTTTGATGATTTTATTACCTCGATAAAACAAGTACAAGTTATACATGAGTACGATTACAAAGACAATGATAGATACTCGAAAGACGATAGCCTCCGGCCTAACGCCATGAAAGAATGACATGCCCACATAGGGTGTGAACCGCTTTTTATATGATTTACGAACAATGTAGTTTCCTGAACTGCGGCTGTGTGTGTGTGGAGAAATCATCGGAAATTCTGATGGTGCAATGACCTGTAGGCCACTCGTGTGCCTTGCTCGTGTCTCAATCTGCTAATGTGGCATTATTGCCACTGTATGTGTGTGTGGCCTAGATTGATGGTTTCTGTATTGTGATCTAAATTCCACATATTTATTTCAAATATTATATATTACACACGGAAAAAATACTTTATTAAAACTCACATTGTGGAAGGCGCGTGTACTTCAAGCCACTCTTTGAATTAGACTCACCTGTAAAGAGAAATAGGAAATTATTAACAAAATGAAGCAAGTAAGTGTTTTTTAAATACAGTACAATTTTATCATAGACTTCGATATGAAAAAAGGCAAATTGGTGGAAATAATAGTTATTACAATTAAAACAATAGTTATTACAATTCCACCGTGTTTTTCTACTTTTAATGAAAACTTATATTAATAAATAGATATCCGGAAGGCAAAGCCATTAAAATTTAGGTGGAAGATAAAAGAAGTCAGATAGATCTAAATATAATAATTTTGTTTTGCCTATCCGTTTGTAACATGCTTGAATTATTGAATACTTAATCAAGCTACACCCAAGCATCCAAATTACACGGTATTGACATTTTATAATCTTATTATTTTATTATATTTAGTTTACGGTTTAAGTAAATAAAGTCAATTTAAAAACAAACAATAATTCCTGAATTTTCAGCTTCAAATTCCTGCAACTATTACGTCCGATGATTATTCATGAGTGTACAACTAGTTTAATCATAATAATATAATATAAAAATATATATTTATTTCATTCATCTTCATTTCCTTATCCTAGTAGGGTCGAGGGCCCAAAGAATCGACAAGGTGTTTCCATGTTCCCCTGTCTTGCGCTGCTTATGCATGAGTCTACCAGTCTAGACCCATTCTATTTTCATACACATTTTTCTGTTGCGTATCCCAGCTTAAGGTGAGGCGACCCCCCAGTCTTCCTTTCGGGGTTGCCAGGAGGATTTTTCTTGATATTTGTTCCTCTGGTATTCTTAGCACATGTCTAAGCCACCTCAATTGTGATGTTTCTATGTGTAGGAGTAGGGGATCCATGCCGAGAGTGTGCCTTATATTGACACTTCTCACTCTGTCCATCAATGTGACTTCCGCTACTACCCTGTTTATTTATTTATTTTTTATGTTTAAATTTTCTTCTCGCTAGTCATCCCCTAATTCCCAAGGAGATCAACAGCTTACAATATACAACGAAGAAATTTCGCGTCAACAAACTTTAATGGTATTAATCCTTATATGCTTTCTTACTTTTGCTACCTGGGTCTCCGAACCAAAAATAAATACGTAAAAGGACAGAGTTCATACCCTACTAAGCCGACTTCGGTGTTATTTTGAAACTATTATACCGATTTTGCATATTTTGTATACATAGTTATATATAGGGAATTAAATCATTTTAATACATTAATGTTGCATGAAATTCGTTTAAATATTTTTTTCAAAAACGTGTATCATTTAACCGATTTGTTGTTCGTATATAGATTACATTTTTTAACAACATTAACCTTTTGCAGGCACTATAATTTACGTAGCTCAGAACATTCAATGAAAAACCAAATCATCGGTTACTTGGGTACTTAAAAGAACAACCGCACTTGTTATATATTTCATTTATAAAGCAGTTATAGTTACATCGGTTCCTCATACCATGCCCACCAAAATAACTGGTTATGTCAGTCACGCAATCTTCGGACCCACGCACATTCCAGCTTATCTTACTGTAACACTAATTACGCAAAAAAAAAATTCGACGACATTACGTATTTTGTATCTGATTAAATAATTCTTAATATACACTATTGTATTTTGCTAGTATTATTTGGTTATTCATTATGAATATAATTAAACGAATTAACTTAGTTTATCACTAATTAATTTTTAGTAAAAACCAACCAGTTTCGAAACAACGTTCCTTTGTCGGGGTATATATACTTAATGCTAACTAAACTTTACAAATTATGAACAATAATACCTTGGTGTCAAGTGTCCAAATTGGGGTAAATAGTGGGGAATGCGAAAGAAACAGATGATAGATAGTATAGGATTAACAAAATGAAGCAAGGTAGGACTGTAAGTTAGATTTTTTTGATTATTTATAATACATTCATTATTATTTAGGTATTTCTTAATTTCTAGGGTTTCTAAATTATTTCAACGTCTTTTTTTAATATCAATGCGAAGATAATTGACTCCTGCATTTTTATCAAAACTATGGTTATTCTCAATCGGCAAATTCGGAAAAATTTGAATCATTCAAGCATCTTATATGTTCTTTAAGCCTAATATCAAAATGACGACACGTTTTTCTAATATAAAAATGAAGGTAATTTATTGTACTGTATCTTGATTCTAAAAACAATTTACGCACTGTAAACCCCTGGTGATGTCACTTGTCACAAAACTATATAAGAATCGAGGAAGGCCTAGAATAATCTACGGCCTTTGGGAGGCGTCTGAAACATTCGAAAATCACCTGTAAATGCCTAGAAGCCACGAGAATCTTCTCCCAAACACTATAATAATTCAGAAAGTACGAGAGTGTCAGCTTTCGGATATAAATACGAGCGCCGGCTGCGGCGCAGGAGTTGTTGCTGTCGCGTTGATGGTTGAAATCAGCCGCAAAGTACGCTGGTGCGCAGAACGATGCCCAATGTGGCCAGTTGTGAAATTTTGAAGCGATAAATCAAGCGAACAATCGTGTGAAGTTCTTACCTAAAAGGCGAAATAAATTGGAGCGATTAAAGCATTATAACTAGATGGAATGTTCTAGTCGATGTTAAATAACATATTGAAGCAATAATAAAGTGTTTATTTTTTTTTTATTTTTTTTTTTTTATTAGAGACACTAACAGGATAATGTGTACATGATACTCAGATAATAAACATTATAGTGAAGACTATGCCCATTATCCCAATTACATTTATGAGTGATATATTGCTAAATATTGTAATTTAAAGAATAGCGTTAAGTTTAATAGTGTGAAGTGACTTTGTTCATTGAATAGTTAATTAATTAGCTAATTAATTTCCACCGTTATCATTTATTTATCCCGCAGCATGACACGTGATAGTAATTACATATACCTATGCATAAATATTGTTACAATAATAAAAGATAAGCAAGCATTAGGAGGAATAATCTAGAAGAGTGTTGAGTGGTCCTATGCTTCTAGACACTGGCGCAGGGTACCAAAATTAACCTATTCAATTACCCATAAGCGAAGGGATAACTAAAATCATATAAATAAGTCTATTTTGTGTGGTGTATCCAGCGTTTGAAAATGGCTTAGCTAGCTAAAACAGATGTTACATTAATAACGCTTTACCTAAGCTCGTAGAACTTTACTATATTTATTAACTAACTTTCTAACCATCACGCCGTTTTCCAGGAGGGAAGGCAGAGAGGATAAAATGCCACATTCTTTTGACTCGGTACAGCACTTTTGCTTCGTCCACATTCATACATTTTCTCGTGCACGTTCTTCGGTTGTTGAAGCTTCTAAGAGAGCCATCCTCCAATATTTGATTTATATGGTCATGCCAGGTCTTCCGTGAACGCCCTCTGTTTTTGCTGCCTTCAACACTTGCCACATAAATTTTCTTTACCATCCTTTCCTCACTCATCTGTTTTACATAGCTTAACCACATCAACGATACATTCTTTATTCTATATATTACGCTACAGCCAGACTAACATTTTCTTCTAATCGTTCATTCTCTACTCTATCATACATAGATTTTTTACGCTTGCGTCTAAACGACCGCATTTAAAGCGTTAAGTGTACTTTCGTTCTTTTTTTGCTAATTTCAGGCTTCTTCCAATTACTTCAATGCATCAGAGTTGGCACCAGAACTCAATAACCACCATGTACCGCTAGTTTTGCTTACTTTGACAGATTTTTACTGGCCATAATTGCTTTTAGAGCACCATTCACTTTCTTTCCCGCAGTCACTCTCCTTTCGATATCATTTTCAGCCTTGCCGTCTCTAGTAAACATATTTCCCAAATACACAAACTTCTTTACTCGTTCTAAGCATTAATATATAATTTCATTGTAAATAAATATGCAGTTCTACAAATAAAATACATACTTAATTTAACACTGAATCAATGATTTTGAAGACATGTTTGTGTGTTTTAGAAGCATTTTACCAGAAGTATATTCATTTTAAGATCTCCGCTCTGGCATTACAATCAGCTAATGTAATTTCATATATTGGATATGATAATATGATTACATACTTTCAACGTTTTGTATTTTGAATATCTGAATTGTGTTATAGCGACATACACAGAGTAAACAGGATCAAAAAATAAATGTTAATAGGGTGCAGGGTTCAAACCTTTGATCTTTGTAACTGGAATCCACGTCCACCCACTCAGGTTCACTACTATCACAATTGAGTAGACGCATATCATACACATCTATTACAAAATAACAGTAAAACACTATATTTTTAAATGGACCTAGACTATAATGATAAAAACATACCCTATTAACGTTTCTTTTAAATGTCTCATTACACTAACTAAAACACTTTTGAAAAAGCAGACATGTAATTCAGGCTGGTTTGATCGTCATGACAGATTCAAACTGAACCATGATTGAAACCTTATTTTCAGTACTATTAGTATGAATTTGGGAGAGTTTTATCTAAACAACTAAAAATTATTATAATAAATTAAGCGTTGTTTCGTTTACAGAGTGGAAGTTCATGATTAACACAATGATTTATACACGACGTTATAAATCATTGTGTTAATCATGAACTCCCTCTCCATCGTCCCTTTACTTTCTATTTGTCGGACATATTGATTTACAATTAGTTCTAATATTGCCTCTGAAGATGATGGTTGTGTCCATCGAAAGCGTTTAGGCTTATATAACTCAAATTAGTGGAATAAAACGTAGTGTATAAATCATTGTGTTAAAAATTATTATATTGGTAGGAACTTTGGACACAAATAATACAAAAATCTTAGTAATGGACTTAGGCGTATATGATACGCGTCGACAAAATTATTATATTTTTCAGGCTATAACGTGTGTAGAAAAACGTCAACCGTCTTTTTTGTCCACTTAATGATAGAGATCTGCTCATATCTGCAACCACTCAGGCATGAAATTTTGCCGATATTGGTTATTTATTTCTTACAAACTGGATTTTTTGAAGATATATTCGTTCACTTCCAGTGATGTTCTCTCTCGTATACGGCACCAATTTCACGTGAATTCAAATAAAAATATCCAAAAATAAATTATATAACGTAATCTGTATTGTATAAATATCTTTCTAATATTTACCAATATGGCCGGACAGACTGACGTGAAGAAAAGAAACTTAGAGCCACCGGTCGCCAGATTTACGTTTAAGTATCAAATCTAAAATATTTTCTGTAGATGTCACTGTAGTAGGTAAGAAGGTTTGGCTATTATGACATTAGAGTTGGGGGGTTTTGGCAGGTCCAACAGGGTGCAGGATATTGGAAATGTTAAAGATAATTTGGAGTTACAGTGTTTTCAAAGATGTCTCATTAATCCAGGATAGAAGAAAAACAACGTGTGATAGTGATTAAAATTGGAAAAATTCTCAAAGAGATCAAACACATCACGAATTGTCGTAGAGAAAAAAGTAATAATGCAAATTATTTAAATTTATTTCGTAATTTTTAGAAATGTAAATGAAGTTTAATTCATCGGAATTATTTGTTTTTTCTTATTTCTGATTTTGTAAAAGATTATTTTTTACTGCCTTTCTTTTAACTCGTAGCGTCTGCTTGCTTGTCTATCGAAAAAACTTTGGATCAATTTTTAACCCTTTTTCCGTGATCAAATCGAGCTGAAACTTTGCAGGCAGATGCAGCTTCACAGGCTTCGTGGGCTTTGCAGGCTTCGTGGCAACGATGAAAATGATCTAACAAATTTTTGTTTAAAAAAATAATAATTATAGTATGATTTTGGATTTTTAGAAATTTTTTATTACTCCCTTTCGTAGCGTCGCCCGACTCAAGCCCAACGCGTGGGGTAAGCGCCAAACCTATTTCAACTCGTAAATGAGAAAGGAAGTAAAAAAGTAACCCATGAAAACCTGGTTTTTATGGGTTAGTTTTTTATAATTATTGCGATGTACATTGTACTTTCTAAAGAAGCTCCATATATCTGGTAAACATAGTTCTTTTGTCGAATTTGTATTGAAATTGCTATACTTATAGTAACGTTCGATTGAACGTCAAGTTTGACGTTATACAACAAAGATTTTTGTGTAAAAAAATAATGGCCAAATCCAAGATTTATACTTTCTTTACTACTACTAAGTTTTCAAATTCTCGTGACAATCAACATTAAATATTATTTTACCGCAACAATGTGTACGTTTACCAATTTTATTTAAATACATATTTTTAAATATTCTCAGTAAAGCCATGGTTTCGGTTCGGGTGAGTTGATAAAAGTAACTGACTTTAATACTCACTTTATCACTAATAAATTAGATAAAATTTTGTGATACATTTGGATAATAATCCATTTTGATTTCTCAATCTACTCTAATGCACGCACTTTGTATACTCAATGTGGATTAGTAAAGAAATTCCTCGAAAGAATAAGGACAAAAAGGTATAGAAAAATTTCTCATCAATTTAAGTGCCCGCGGAGCAAATATTGCTTCATAGTTTATTCAGCATTTACAACATCTATTTAATTTGATTGGTACAACGCAGATAATATTTTGTATTCATAAGTTCCATTAGTGAAATATTTTCAAATCAATATTGGGAAAAAGTATCCAAAAAGACAGGTCTTTTCAAATGAATTTCTGAAATGTAATCAAGTTTTTACATTTCTTCGTAATCGCTCTTTTATGAATTTAAAAAAAAAATTAAATCTTTTTACAAATAATGTACTATTCACAGAATTTTTATAAAATAAATAACGACAGTTTGTAATTTAAAAATATAAGTTTGATCAGTTTCTAACCACATTTTTTTATAATTAATAAGATAAAATAATTATTATTTATGTTTATAATTTTTAGGGAATTTAAACATTTAAACAAGTCAAAATTTAAATAAGTCATAAGTGATAGTATTCGGATTAAAAGGAGGAAAGTAAGACAACGTGTGAAATACTAGTAGGCAATGAATGTTTGGAACATGCAGATGAGTTTGTGTACTTAGGAGAGGGAATGTCGAGAAAGATATCGAGAGGAGAGTGACTGAGGGGAATAGGGTGAACGGTGCTTTGAATGCAATAATTTATAATATAAATATATCTACGGAGGCAAAACTAGCGGTACATAATGGAGTTCTGGTACCGACACTGTTGTATGGAAGTGAAGCCTGGAGCAGGCAGAAGAGGAATAAAAGTAGACTGAATGAAGTGGAGATGAGATCTCTTAGACGTATGTGTGCAAATCCATTTATGATAGAGTAAAGAATGAAGATATTTGAAATTAATGTAAACCTAATGTTAGCATAATTCATATAATTAAAACAGGGTCGCTCAGGTGGTTTGGGCATGTTGAGCGAATGAATGAGGTAATAATGGTAAGAAAAATATATAATGCAAGTGTTGACGGCGCCACAAAGATAGGGCGACCGCGGAAGACGTGGCACGACCAGATTAACCAGATACTGGAAGATGGTCCCGTTAGGAGCCTCAACAACCGTCTAGCTTGCATGCGAAGATGAATGAATGTGGATGAGGCGAGAGTTGTATGTCAGGACAGAAAAGTTTGGCGCTCTATCCTCTCTTCGTAACGGTAAGTAAGAGAATTTAAATTGTGCAACGTAGGGCGGACAGGACTAAATCTCACCTACATTTGCACTGTTAGTTACCCAATTTACGTTGGAAAAGTGGCCCGTGATCGTCAAATTACTTCTTTTCTTTTAACTCGTGGCACCTGCTTGCTTGCCGTCAAAAAAACTTTGGATCGATTTTTAACCCTTTTCCCGTGATCCAACAGAGCTGAAACTTGGCAAGTAGACTCGTGGCGAGATATCTAAATAAGAAGATCTATCAAATTTTCGTTAAAAAAAATTAATAATTATTATATAATTTCAGATTTTTACAAATATTATTGGTTTTTTTCAAATTGGAATCATTAGAAAAGTTTGATTACAAGCAAAGGCGGCCCGATAACGTCGCGGAATATTTTCTAAATTTAAATTACTCCGTCGGTATGTATAATAGGTACTTCACTACGAATGTCGAATATCTAAATTGACTGACAAATGTTTTTAGTATTTAATCTTCAAAGCAAGAAGTGTCTTATCAAAGCTCAAAACATCTGACATTTTAGAAATATATTAAATTACTGTAAGTTTAATGTTATGTTATGTGTTTTAATTCGTCTTTAATAATTGTTGTTATATTTTACAAAGAAAGGGAATATAAAAAAAACTTGGTTTTTATGGGTTAGTTTTTGTAGAACCCCAGTTACGAGTCCATGTATACCCTTATTCTTTTGAGGGCGTACGAGTCTTATCGTACGATCCTATCTTATCGTCTTATCGTACGATCTACAACGGTCTACGATAACTCTAACAAAATTTACCTGTTATATTACGGATGCAGTTTTCACATATTGGAAATAATTTCGCGTCATCGCTACGTAATTTTGTTCTAACTGTTTTTAATGTAATAATAATGTGACAGCGTTTTACAAGATAATAATACAAGATAATAAGAGTAGCTTGTTGGTCTTGCGGTTAGGACTCTCGCTTCGTTATCCAAAGGTCGCAGGTTCGAATCTCACTCCAGACAAGCAAGTGAGTCCTATTTTCACATAAGTTTTTAGCACAAGCGTTTAGCTTAATTTGAAAATAGTAAGAATATTGAAGTGACACGAATTCCGTGTTCGCATCTCTATTTATTATTATTTTTTTTAAAATAGAGATGCGAGGAAAAAAAAAGGTCGCAGGTTCGAATCTCACTCCAGACAAGCAAGTTAGTCCTATTTTCACACAAGATTTTAGCACAAGCGTTTAGCATAATTTGAAAATAGTAAGAATATTGGTGTGACATGAATTCCGTGTTCGCATCTGTATTTATTTTTTTTTTAAAAATTGTTTTCAGTAGCGGAGAGGAATACGATTAAATATATTTATAAAATTTAATTCATCGGAATTATTTGTTTTTTCTTACTTCTCATTTTGTAAAAGATTATTTTTTACTCCCTTTCTCTTAAGTAGTAGCGTCTGCTTGTTTGTCAGTCGAAAAAACTTTGGATCGATTTTTAACCCCTTTTCCGTGATCCAATCGAGCTGAAACTTTGCAGGCAGACTCGTGGCGATGATAAAAATGAACTTGCAAATTTTTAGTGCTGTGCACTCATCTCCCAGAATTTTAACATAGTCAGGATTGCCGCGTGACGCATTATCAAGAATTTACCGTAATTACATTATTTTACGTGTAAATATACAAAGAGAATAATATAAAATAAATGTTATAAGATAAATAACAAACAACAGGAACAAATATTTTGTTTTTTTTTATATTGCGATCAGTTTTGTTTACTATTTAATAAATATAAGGTTTTGTACATGCAATCGCAAGTCAACATTTATGGAAATGACGACTTTGAGAGATCTCACTGGAAGTCCACTATTTTGGACCGGGACAAGCTAGTGGCTATGGTTATTCGTGGAATGTTGATGAATTTAAAAATTTGAAAGATTTCCAACAAACATATGGAAATAAAAAAATACTCGGTTGGCTAGTTCAGCCATTTTTAACAAATGTAGTATTTCGAGTTATTTTAAATTACCTTCAAAACAATAAATTTCCAACAATATTAAGTATTGATGGTAATGGAGCTGCGATGAATTCAAATGTAGTTGAAGAGTCATAATGGATTTTGTCTTTGAAAAAAAATTTATCGATGATTTAAATGTATATTTAATGTTTATAGCGTTAATTTTGTGGTCCGGTATAATTATTAATTTTAAAAACTAATTAATTTTGTAAAAACTATATTGATTTGTGAAATGAATCTCAAATCAAAAATCAATATTGTTGACACAATTTTTTTTTTTAATTTATGATTATCAAAAAATTATCATTAAAAACTATAAATTGACAACCTTCTTCTGAACAGAACCTTAATCATTTTTGCACGATGGTATTCATATAGAATATAATAATTTCTTTTTTCCTGCATCTCGCATGATACTTTAAATTTTTAAAATATTTTTTACTCTTAATTTTTACTGTATATACTATCTTTCAAAATAAGTATAAAATTTTGATCCAAGGTGATATGATAAAAAAGCTAACTACCTCTGAACAGATATTTCTATATATACAGCGAAGAAGGTAATGGCAGAGAGGCTTGTTACATATTATCCTATATTTAAATGCATGTATTAAGCAATTATTTGTATTTTATCTATTAAACGCCAATTTATCGGTAATGAAATAAATAAATTAAAATATAGGCATGCACTATGGTTTATGTAGCATAATTTATTTTTATTATTTTTTCTTCGGAATAAAAAATATCAGATATTTAACAAAATATTAAACTTCTTACATTTTTTAAATAAGTATGATTTTACTTTACAATAATTCAGGAATTTGAATAAATAAACCCATAGGTTTTGCTATAAAATTGTTAAAGTATTCCTATATATTGTATTACCGCTTTGATTCGCCACGCAAAGGAAGTAACCAAATTTTAGTAGATTCCATGCCAAAGTTCCTTTGAAAATGTCTATTTCCTCGCTTTTTCAAAGTGGCTATTGAAGTACTCATTTGAAGAGTACTTCAATAGCCACTTTGTGCATCAAGCTTACAGAAACGGTTCACATTCAAATTTTTCCCGCGCTAATCAAGTGGAGTAATCCTATAACAAAGAATAATTGGCACAATCTGAAAATAATTGGAAAGTCAGATGTTCTTTTAAAATTCTTTGTTTTCATTATGAAACAGCTTTAAATCAGTGAAATGGGGAGTAATTCTGTAAAATGCATACAAAAATATTTTTCGGTTTCACACAATATTTTGTGTGACGACACAATTTATTATATACATATTTATAAAACATGTAGTAGGAAAACACAAGTTATGAATACATTGTGCAGTGTTTATTATATGGTTTTACAATTTGAATATAAAATGTGTTACGTATGATATATTTTACTGAGTATACTGACCGAAATTTTGAATTTAATTTTGGTGTGAAAATGTCTATTCAATGATTACAAAAAATGTGACGTTTTAGTAAATAGTTTTGGTAAATAAATAATAAATTCAATATTTTCTAAGACACGTAGACAACGTTACACCATCAATACATAGAAGTTAAAGAAATATTCTAACGAATTATGTAATTAAATAAAGTAATTAGTAAGTAGATTACATAACATAATAAAAAAATAATAATTTCGAGGCTATTTTTAATATTATTCTTAAAGGTCACATAATTTTTTTCAGTCCTCATTTTAACAGGTTAAAATGTTGTTATCATTATTTTCCATTATCAAGTATTGACACTAAAATGGGAACTTTTTTAAGAGACGTAGCTATAGTAACAAACCAGACTATTCAAGATTTATCTGAGTGTGAGTAGAATAACTGCTTAGAATTTATTTTATTTTTACCCATTTTCATTCACAGCATCTGTGACATTGTGATGACGTGGACACATTTCGTCTCGTCTGTGTGTCGTCATGGTACCTCGTTCCAATTCACCACAATCGATTCTGTTCAATTACAGGAGTGGCAACCGAGATGGCGTGTGAAGTAAATTGGACAAGTTTCAGGGAGAGGAGATGTGGTTGAAGTGGTTAATCAGACACTCCTGGATTCAGAGGTAAAACTTCTCTAGGTAGACTAAGTTCCTAAGGGTAGTCCTTATTCAAAAGTTTAACCTATTGCCGAAAATTTTATCGGTTTAAATGCGTAAATAAATAAAAATCCAGATTCGTATTTCACGATTTTTGTGTATTCAAATCAATACATGTGTTGGGCATGAAAGCAAAGTCAGCAATATCAAAAAAAATGCAGTCGTCGAAGATTACTAGTTTATAATGTACTGAATTCGAAATTTTATAGGTAATGTAGCCTGTAAAATTATATGATACGTGATTTTGGATGGTATACATAGAATCTTGAATTCGTTTGGATTTTTTAATTTCGAATTTTTTTTCTTTTCTTAATTTGCTTAAAATTTTTAACTTTGTACTGAAAATTTCTTTTATGTTGGTTTTTTGTACTTAATTGTTTTCGTTTTTTTATCTCTTATGTTTATAAAGGGAATAATATTTTGTAATAGTGTAACTTACAATTGTAAAAATGAACCTACAGACAAACGTCTTTTAGTCGTTTTTGTGGTTTTGTGCTAAATATTATAAAATGAAAAGAAAACAAATAGAAATATATATATATATATATATATATATATATTATATATATATATTATATATATATATCTATATATTTCTATTCTATTCTAATTCTTATTCTAAATGTGGAGACCTGTAATTGGCCATCTATATTGTATCAATGTTTTCTATGCTTTTTTTTTGTGCTGTTGGTCTTCCATAAACATTAAATAAATAAATAAATAAATATATTGAACATTGTAAATAAGTAATCCTTGATGTCTGCCTTTAAAACATTTTATTTTTATTTTTTTTGATATTGCTGCTTTGCTTTTATATCCCACTTATATAGTTTAAAATAAAGTCCTAGGCGAGTGTCAGTCCCTCTGTATATCTGTGTGACCGATTTCATTTCGAGAAACAACGAACGGATTTGTATGCGATTTTTACTGTTATAATTTGTATTTCTTAAGAAAGATTTTATTGTATTAAAAGTTTCCCTAGCTTATATATGAGCTGAGAATAAACGATATTAGTGTAACAAGTCGGCAAAAAAATTTCCGCTAAAGGGTTCTCAATTAAACACTGCCTAATTCGTTACAGATACTAAAAAATAGCATATTTTTATCTCTTTAGGATAACTTATACCAACCATTTTTGTCTACAAAATTTCAGCAAATTTATAACTAAGTAATATTGGTCAATTTTCCAGCAATTTTGACCACTTGAGTATTAATTTTTATCAAGTTATATATTATTAAACTTAAGCATTTACCGCAGATCAAATTTGTTGTTTACACCAAATCATTAAATTAAATGTCATCGAAGATATGACTAGTTTAAACTACCCCGGGCGAAGCCGGGCTGGGTGACTTGTTTTGAGTAAAAGCGATACATTACATTAATTCTGAGTGAAATATAAATTTTCCTCTAAAACACTTAACAAATATATAATTATATAACTTTTCGTTATAGGGAAGTTTGAAAAAAAGTTTTTTTTTTTGTTTTTTGTTAGTCTGATACTGGAAACTAGGATTATATTATTGACGGATTAAGAATTAGAAGTGTAGAGATAATTTATAGTAACCATTTAAACGAGTAAAAACCATTTTTACTTTTTTACCAATACATTTTTACTTCTATGTGAGTAATATTATATTCATTTAGAATAATAGTAAGTTTATTCTAGCGTTACTAGATTGAATGAGCAATATATGTTAACAAGTTTTGTACAAGATTAACTTAGTTAAAAATAAAATTTATGCATGTGAAGCAGAAGTAAATAATATTATTGTCTAGAAGATGTAACATATGTTATCACCCAATTAAATGGTTTGTAACCTAAATTATTTTTGTCACTGCGAGAAGTAGTGTCAGATGTCGAGATGTCATCGTTGAAAAATTTAAATACAAAATTTATTTATTTAATAAGACACTGACATTTTCATTATAGTGAAATTATTAAAAAACCTAGACTAGGTGAAAATCTGAAGACAATTTACAAAGAATATGGTATACATACATTGAAATATACTAAAAAATATTTAAAATTCAATTTAATCAAACATTCTCAAGGCAAACTATACCAGGTATAAACCTTATTATTATTCGTTTCATACGTTTGAACATTTTTTATCAAACGCGATGATTTAGGATGAGTTAACTTTTACCATTTTATGTCTGTATATTTACTTTGTCAAATAGGTAGGTACATATAATAAATTAATTTGATAAAATTTCTGGAAAATTCGTGATAGTTGTTATAACTCATAGTGATTAAATGAACCTCAAACTTTACGAAACTCATGATTAATTAATTTTGTTAAACTTCTCTAGTTTATATAGAATTAATTAGATTTTAATTGTAAAAATTATTTTAATAATTTGTTATAATTAACCAAATTTATTTTGTTTACACCACTTATTTGTTGAAAATACCAACATGTTTCAGGACCAACGATCCCTTATTATTACAAGTAATCTTATTGTGACTATGGAGCTTTTTTAAAACTGTTTTCTATTAAATAATATGTATCTTATATTTCTGAAGGTACAATTTTTCAAATACGAAAATAAATTATTTATTTTCTACCATCAAAAATTTTACCATCAGATTTTTTTTTCGATTTTTTGACATCTTATTACATATTATATGTACCAGTCTGAAGATGGCAGTGATAGGCTAAAACTGGTATGGTCAAAAAATAATAAGCGGTGGAAAAATGTTCAAAAGAGTTTCCGTTTAATCGTGTATCAATTGTTTTATATAAAAACCTCCCATTTTTTCCCAAAAAATTGTATTTTTTACATTTTAAAGAAAAAAAAATTACTGGTAAACATAATAATGACATAAAGAGGAAAAAAAATATTAAATACAGATACAAATGTATAAAGATAAATATAATATAAAGTAAAAAGCAAGTAGATACATAAAAAGCAGAAGCATAATAAAAACATAACATAATAGAAATTTAAAAACAAAAAAATTAATAAAGTAGAGTAAAGGGATAATCTTCTGAAACGACCATCCTGGTTTGGATAATAAAAATATTGAACTCTTTAAAACGTACGTTGATTTTTTAATTTTTACAAATAATAAATAAATGTTCCCCAAAAATCAAACAGGCCACCTATAAAGAAGCACACATAAAATAAAAAAATATTAAAAATCTTCGTTCTGCAAAGTCCGCTTTTATTTTTTTATTGGCAACCTGTAGTTATTACGCGTATTTCAAAAATATGTCGTGTCGTTTCTATCGGATACAACTGAAATCTGATTTCAAATTCAGGATATTCTTTGTGAAGGCAGTGATCTTCGGCTTCTTAAAAGCACACTCAAATTTCACAAGCCTTCACGTTCAAGCCATAACACACGCGCTCAACGTGCTGTGAATCAAACATTTCTACTAAGTGGCCCATTAACATAACGCGGAGAAATCCAGATTATCTTGTTCGTGTATTCGTATCGGTGAGGAAGAAAATAATTTTATTTTAGCGACTTTCACGTTTTTGGTGCTTTACTCAAGGAGGTTTCGCTCGCATGTTAAGTCCTCACTTGTGTTGTAATCTATATTTTTTATTATAATACTTCCATAATAAATTTAATACTAAATATGAAAAGTATCTGTTTAACTGTAATTTCGGATATTTTATACGCACCGTATGTATTACCGAGAAGCGAATCTCGACGTTTCGTTGGATGCTTATCCAACGCCATCAGGAGGACGACCTTTACCCACGGAGGTGGAGGTCGGACTGATTATAGGTGCTGCTTTCTGGGGCGTAAATTGTATGCACTTTGTTGTGGAGTGTTCTCTTCTTCTACACTAGAGGTCGCCAGTGTGCAATATGTACTTGTTACATCGGCGGATTTTAATGCGACTTCTCTCAAGGGTTGAATCAGTGTCGTTAGAACAGGGCGCCAAATACTTGAGAGTCAAAAAGTCATGTGTTTTAAAAATTATAAGCATTTAAAAAAATCAACTTCTCACTCCTGTTACTACAAATAATTACTTTTCTTCATTTTTTTTATTATTTTGTAATCCTGAATAATGCTTCTATAAACTTTTGTCCAAAATTCAAAGCCAACACTGACTGTTTTTTTTATTTTTTGCAATATTTTTCTGTTATGACTTGGCCTATCACCCGATTACGGCTTGACGTCGAGATACGGGACACTCTGTATACATAACGAACCCTTTTACGAACGTATAAGTTAAAGTTTAATTGAGAACAATCAGTTAAATGAATCTGTAAAATTGTTTTATCTCTCATTCATATCAAATTGACTTATCTATATTTATGTCTTATATGTGTCATCCTTTAATTATGGGAGACAATTAAGTATTTTTTCTGTATTTTGTCTTATTAAACAATTATGTCTCCCAGTACGATGACCAAATAAAATAAATTTTAAAAAATACTTACCACACACAGTTCATTTGTCTGTTTCAATGGTTACAAAAATACATTCATAATCAGTTTTTTCACACAGCTACAGCAATAAAACATAATTTTCAATATCGTTGTTTTTAATCTTTTATTTTTACTACCAGATTTAAAATGTACATAAATTATTAATGAGATTGATTTTTCATGAGAAATTTATTTTTTAAATTTACGATGAGAGAGTCATGAGCTATCCCATAGATGGCTCTCTTCGCGAAGCGTGCAGCTAATGGAGATACATATATTCACTTTGCCGGGTTTTGAGCGTAATGAAAAAGGTAATTATTTTCTTATTAAATGATAATGTGCAGTACAAAAGCAAAGGCAGCAATATCCAAAAAAATTAATGCAACATCGAGGATTATTAATTTATAATGTACTAAATTCGAAATTTTATAGGAGATATAGCTTATAACAACATAATTTTGAAAGAGACAGTTGTATAAAATTCATGCATTTTAAATTAGCTATCCTTGGTGACATTAAAATCATGTGTACATGATTTAAGTAATACGGAATTACTGAAATGATAAATCGAGCAACATTCTAACCATCGTGTCATTTGTCTACAGGGGTAAGCAGAGAAGATCGAAAATCACACTCTTCAGTGCTGGCACTTCAATTTAATGAAGTTATGCAGAAAGCGACAAAATGCTAAAAATGAGTTATAAACGGCTTAGAACAACTCACTACGTTATCTTTATGCATTGAAATCGTTCAAAGTCTAAGTTTGATAGTTTTTGTAAATTCAGTATTTTTTTACTCACTATCATCGTTAAATTAACTCATAAAATGTCCAAGCAATTTGATTGTTTTCTACGGCTTTAAATTTAAAAATCATTGACAAATAAAAATATTAATAAAAAACATGCACGTGGTAAAGATGCATTAAACAACATCTTGATTCTATCATTACAACACGATGATAATTTTGTAGAAAATATCCGAGTGGGTTGAACGTTTTTAGAAAGATAGTACTATTTGAAGCGTAATAACTTGTAAATAAAAGATTTTTCCTTTAGTTACATTAAAAAATCGTAAAAAATACCTTTACAATGAGCCCTAGTAAATAAAGAATTCAATAATTAATTAAATATCGACGTATTAGTTTTTAGTAGATTCAAACTTTTAAAAGATATTTTTTCAATTCCGTGTTTTTTTGGGTTGGTCGCTTTTTGATTAAATACCTACGTATTATGTTTTCTCATTAACTTTTAAACATCTTCTCATGATGAAGAAGAAAGGGCCATCATCCAATATTTTAATTATCTGATCTTACCAGGTCTTTCGCGTTCGCCTTTTGATCACTTTATATGTATCCTCTTTGAACACTTCTCATCAGATGTTCCATCACATATTTGACTCTTTCTTTATTTTATAGACTACGCAGCAGTTCGCATTGAATTCGCTTCTATTATATATTTTTTTCATTTTAATTAGATTTAACTTTATAAATATTTTGAAATTTTAAGAATTACTATTAAAATACTATTTGTTAAGTATTTTTTTCATATTTTCCATACCTACAAATTTATGGCGAATATGAAGGGTGTTTTTTACAGGCAGGTATAGTAGGTACATAAAAATGGAATAATACGCATAAAACTCGCGGTAATGGCCGTTGTGTTGGCTTTACTGGAAAGATAATCTTATACCTTTAGTGTATAAATAAAGGGTCTTTTTTTAAGCTTTTGTTTTTTGAATTGGTAAAACTTTTCCAGCAACGTTAAATTTGATAGCTGATTGTTGATTTGTGCTCAGTTTGGTTGCCATTTCGCCATAAATTGACTTACGGCAGAACAATGCTGCTAATTGTACAAATTTATTTCGAATATTATGGTATCGTTATTATGTTTAAGACCAATTACATTAAAAAATCTTTTCAATAATGCCAATACTATAGCCATCAATACGATTTTCATTTAATAATAAAGATCTATATCATTTTAAATCATTTTTTTCTTACAGAAATTGTGTTAAAATATTGTCAAGCAGAAGGAATAGCGCATTATCCGAATCCTTTAATACGTCACAACACTGTTGTAGGATCTAGAACGTCTACACGTATCTAAAACCTTTGGAAAACATCTACAAATGTCCAAAAACGCCTGGATCAACCGAGAAGCAAAGAGACCAGCTCCTTAACACTAGAATAATTTGGAAAGTATGAAAATACCAGCATTTGGGAACAAATACGGAACTTTGCCGCGGCGCAAGTTCGTGTTTGACAGTTCGTTCGTTGTTAAGGCGGCCGCAAGCCGCGAGGCTAGGGTGGCCAATCGTGAGATAATCTAAGCGATAAATGAAGCGAAATAATTGTGAGAAGTACTTACTTGACAAAATAAACCAGAGCGACTTCTATGTGCGAGAATCGAATATTCTACGAGCGATAAATACGTGTTACCCAGCGATAAAAACGAGTTTGTATACAAGTGATATATTTCAAAATAATGAAGATTAAAGAATAGCGTTCAATTCGTATTAAGTGACTTTGTAAATTGAATAATTAATAAATCTTCTTCAAAAATAGCAAAATAATTTTGTGATGACATTATTAATACAAATAATAAAATAAACTTAGTTTTCACCACTTTTTTATATTGAAAATATCAACATGTTTCAATATAAATAAGTGGTGAAAACTAAGTTTATTTTATTATTTATATTAAATTAATAAATCGCTAATTAATTTCCAGTGTTTTCATTCACTTTCTTCTCGCAGTTACGACGTGTGACAATATTTTGAGAAAATAATATAGTTTTAGGAATATGCGCAGGAAGTTTAATGACTATTCATTATAATTATCGTCAAAAAATCATGTTGTTAAAAATATTACAGAAAAACGAAAATAAGATGATCGATAAAATAAAAGATACTTAAAGAATTAAAACAACATTAAAAAGCAGTTGTCTTGTATTGTGTACTCAAATTCCAACACGGATCAACTAAAAATCCCCAACAAAAGGTTATAAAATTCAGCCTGACTCGGGCTCGGGCGGAAGAAGAATTACTTTTCTGGAGAAAATAGGCGAAATTACCGCTTTATCATTTCCTCACGCGGCATTAGGTTTTATGTGTAAAGAGATAAATAATAATTGAAAATATAAACTTGCGAACTAATCTTGTATTTTATTTTACTAAATTATTACCGCCATTTATTTTTTATGCGTTAAGAACGAGCAAAGCGTGCGTAAATTGTCTAAGTTCAGTTTTTTCTAACCATTTTATAAGATAATGGCTGTCGAAGAAAGTGTATTTTAAATACCATTTTAAATGTGACATAGTTTAATAAGGAAGTAAATAAGAACGAAAGGTTATCTTCACTTAACGACCATTCACACTTACGACCATGACACTACCCCATACGAGTACCATCATACTCTTGAACACAAATGTCGTTCAGAATATTTTGAGTTTGTTGGCGTATCCTAGTGTAATGCAAGTAATTCGGATGAATTTCATTACACAATAAAGTATATTGCTCTCAAAATTCCGTAAAATTAATTGTAGATTTTCTCATTAGCGACATCTGTGGGGATTTAGGGGAATGAAAATGGCTTTGTACAGGCCGCATGGAAAGGCGCTTACAACTCATATGTGAAAGCTTTCCACACAATTTAAACATATATAGAACTTCCAAAAAATGGATAAGCATGGTATATTCTATCATGAGTGGAAATGGCGAATGTTACATTGTGTAAAGTGATCACTTAAGCCAACCATAAAGATAGGTCATAAGTCCTATATACACCCAAATGACTTCTATACCTACTTTCCCATAATAAATACAGTATCGTCTCTGTGATATCTATAATATACATTAATTGACAAATGTCGTTATTTGGTCGTGATATTATGATGTCTATATCTATCGTCAAGCAGGTGGCCGTCGTATTGATGACAATCCTGATTATCATCAATACAACGACCCTAGTATACTCCACATCCTGTGCCGATTATAAAATTATAATGCTTCATTTAGACGAAATAGTCAGAGTTTTGTTAACCGACCGATTCGCTTAACGACCAGATCAATGAAACGAAACGAGATCTTTATGTACGAACTGAAGTTACAAATATGAGTAACTTTAGCCCATTGCCTGACTTTTAATTATGTGAGCCGTTTGCCAACGTAACTTTGATGTTGAAATAATTTAATGTATATTTTATGTTTTTAAAATATAGAGCAACATAAAAAGGAAAAAGTTCGTGAAATAGGGTCACGTGGTAAATCATTAGCTATCCTCAAGGTCGATGAAGAGTCTACATCAGAAGAGTGGCAGACAAAACATGAAGACAAAATGAATGGAACGGAAGTGAAGACAAAAAAAATTGATGAACTTGGAAGACAACTATATTAAGCAGTGCAGAAACACAGGCTGATGATGATGATTTTTTTTAAAAATGCGAACATAAAATACGTGTCGCATTAATATTTACGAAATTTCTAAACAAAGCTTAATGCTTGTTTTAAGCAAAGATATCTAACTTGTAGTGTAAGTGTCGAATCAACACCACTGGATCAAACCATAACCAAATAATAACCACAAGACCAATAACCTACTTATTTTATCATGCAGGCCTCACGTTTTTACATGTATCGATAATGAAATATATAGAAATGTCACTTAGTAAAAAATTATTCCCACAAATAACATTTATTTCATTCATTGGATGAAACCTCTTGTATGATGGATCTTAGTTTTCATATTTTCGTGAATAATTAGGGTTTGCAAAATATAGCTCATTTGCAGTTTTAAGGTTTAAACTATATGAAAATATCTGAAATAAAAATAAGTTAACTTTTTTTTTATCTATGTTAATTCAATATCTATTGACTAAGCGAAAAAAATAAATTAATATTCATTTAAATGATGGACGTTGCTCGGTTCATATATCCTTGATTTACTCAGTAATTTTTTTAATGGAAATGTTACACAGTGAAGACAGCAATATCTAATTAAATAAATAGTAAAAGTAGGAATGTCCACTATTTGGTAGTAAAAATAGTAATAATCATATTTTGAAGTAAAATATTTATACATGTGTATCAAAGGAAAATTTATTTCCAATAAAATATGTACGTTTCATAGATTCCATAAAAATTCCATTGAGCAGTTTTTTTAATTCATCTCGAAAACACCTCAGT
Organism: Agrypnia vestita; assembly: GCA_016648135.1. Lineage (NCBI taxonomy): Eukaryota > Metazoa > Arthropoda > Insecta > Trichoptera > Phryganeidae > Agrypnia > Agrypnia vestita. The sequence continues at coordinate 66,703 of JADDOH010014819.1, read as the reverse complement.
GTGGTATCACAGCCAATGCTTTTATACCCCTTTCTGATAAATGATAATAGTTATCGCTTCGCATTACGGCTTCTGGTCACCTGATACCTGACAAATTAGCGGGCTACTGTTGTGTACGTCACACTGCGATATAATCTTACCACTTCTCGAGTGATTGCCCGGCTTTGCTACGACACATCTCCCTAAGGGTAGGTACCTATAAATTCTACAAAATTGATCGAAACTTTGAGCTAACACTATAATACTAGATCACGGAATTAACCTTTGTATATTTTTCAAAGTTATTCAATGCAGACAATGCAATTTACCAATATAAATTTCATAGAGTTTACAAACCTCAACTGTTGGAGATTTACATCTTCAGTGTACAACTACAGTTTTTCCGTTATTTTTTGAGCAAAGTCTTGAAAATACCCTGTTTTACTTGCCAAAACACGCCTAGGTCTGTTTCGGTTTTGTCAGGGAAAGAAAAACAAACGTGCCATGACAGGTTTTACATTAGGTATGAAAAATTAATGACATGGTTAGTGAGTATAGTGCGATACAAAGTAAATGTTTTAAATTATTCATGCTCAATTTAAATACAAAGCTGTATGTATGTTTGGAAGATGTTCCGAATTCAATCACGAGTTCACCTTAGTGAACTGTAATATTTACAGTTTGTCTCCTCGTCGCGCGAAAATTAGTTCGTTCTCAGTTTAATTAGGAAACTTCCGTGTGAGTAATTAATCTGCATACTTGAGCACGTTCTTGGGGGGAAGAATACTAAAGGTGAGGTCAATATTTTGTCACAGCCGTTCGGGTTAACGTTACACATTGCGCTTTGGTAACGAATGAGTCAACATGTTTTACAATTCTGAGATATTGGGATTTATATGAAATTTTTGGTGCACTGGTGGATGTATGATGTTTCTGGGGTGCTGGCGGATGTGTGATGTTTCTAGAGTATTGGCGGATGTATGATATTTCAGGGGTATTGCCGGATGTAAAGTGTTTCAGGGGTATTGGCGGATGTATGATGTTTCTAGAGTATTGGCGAATGTATGATATTTCAGGGGCATTGCCGGATGTCTAGTGTTTCTGGGGTATTGGAGGATGTATGATGTTTGTAGGGTATTGGCGGATGTATGATATTTCAGGGGTATTGCCGGATGTATAGTTTTTCTGGGGTATTGGCAGATATATGATATTAATAAAGTAAAAACCTGCAAAAATTCTGAAAAGACGAATATAAATTAACACACAGAAGAATGCGTATTGTTAAATTATTCTGAATTAAAGAACAGTGCTTCAGATAAAATTTTGGCCAGTGAATTTGGTGATTAAATAAAACTGTAGTTAATTGATTAGTGTTTCATCTGTCTTCCACCGCTGTAATCCTGTGACAGCATTATAAGTTTCACACATACGATAATTAATGTGGAGAGGATCATTTCCAGGTAGGTAATTAAAAACTTTTGAAATATTACAGTAGTAATTGAGTAGCTTGGTGGTCTTGTGGTTAGGAATCTCGCCTCGTGATCCAAAGGTCTCGGGTTCTAATCTTACTCCAGACCAGCAAATTAGTCCTATTTTCATAACACAAGCGTTAAGTTTAGTTTGAAAATAGTAAGAATATTTATGTGACACGTGTTCCGTATTCGCATCTCTATTAACCTATTTAAAATAAAATGTATCATTTATTCTACCTCAGCATGTCACCCTGTAAATAAATTTTATAATATATAAAAAAAAAACATGGTGGAATTAAAATTAATCATTACAATATTGCGTGATAATTGGCATTAAATTAAATTAATGGGCGACATAAAATTGAATTTAGGGTGGTAGTTTTATTATCTGATGAATAATTAACGAAAAAAACAACCATTGCTTGAGTCACGCACTTTGTAAAATCGCAGCCTTCAAGCTTAAGGGGTGAAGGTGAAGCGATCATTAAAAATAAGTGGACATGAACTAATTTGACCTGTCATCAAATTTGAAAAATTAACTACGAAGTAAAAATAAAGTGGATAGTCTTACACGTTTCAAAAATGTTTAAAATAAAAAACTGGCTGTTTTAAAGTTCTAAAAATAATCGTAATTAATTAGAACCATTAATAAAAATATATAAAACCTACGTAGCTATAATAAAACCTTGTTCTTATACCTCTTTAGGTATTCTTTAACAATATTCATCTATGACGGTTGTACATTATATTTTACCTATACAGGGTTATTTGGAAAACATTTATAACCTCGCAGGACTATAAAGCTGCCATAATTATGAGTCGGAAATGTTCAAACTATCATGACCTAATATCAATAGTTAGGGAGATATGCGACATCAACGTTTTGCATTTTTTTTTCAATATTTATGACTTATTTTTTGTAAAACATTGGACTATCATTACAGTAACTTATATTATTATTATTTATTATTACAAATTATTACGAATTATTATTACGAAAAATTCATTTGATTCAGTACATGTTAAATAAAATGATAAAAACCCTGAAAATTTTCCAGTTGGAATGTTTTCCAATTGGAATTCGAAGCTTTTTATTTTTTTATTAGATTTGTATTAAAGGGAATGAATTTTTCATATTCGATATAAATTGAAAATATAATGCAAACTTTGATGTCGCATATCTCCATAACTATTGATATTAGGTCATGATAGCTAAAACATTTTCTACTCATAAACAAGGCAGGAATATAGTCCTGCGAGGTTATTAATGTTTTACAAATAACTCTGTATATGTTGAGGGAGCTCTTGTTGTTGTTGTAGCCGGGCCTCGTGATCGAGTATCCCCTCGCCATTCTGACTAAGTTGTTGTTGCTACGCCTCTCATGAGCTTTGTGATGGGAAAATACCCTTATTTACTCTCTAAGGCGCACTCACGTAGGGCTATTTTCCCATCGCACAGGGAGCATCAGTGATACGTATGCAAATTTCTAATGAAATAATTTTTTTTTCACTTACATTTTATTTCACCTTAATCAAGTTGTAAAAGAGTTTTCTTGGTTTTGTCAAAAAAAAAAATACTTTTTGGCGTCAGGTAAGTTTTGATTTACAACTATTCATATTGTATTAAAACCACGAAAAACTGTATTCTTCGGACACATTTTATGGGTTTCGATGTCTTAAATGCCGAAGATCTTATATGTATATACTAGTATATAAAAAGATTCCCTAATAAAAGCTCTACACCTTGCCGTCCTGAATTCATATTGCAATCATAAACAAATTACTTCTTAGATTCCTACACTACAAGTCACATATTCCATTAGACAATCCCAACTACAATTTTAATGCAATTTTATTTATAAGACAATCCTAACTATATTTTTATTTCACCTATCACAGATATTATGCTTACTCAAGTTTTTGTATGTATGTACTCAAGTGTATGTATATGTATTGTATTTTGTATATGTATATGTAACCATGTATTTTTTCTTCCTTGCATTAAATATGCAGTTAATTATTTATCACATTTTTCAATCAGCTTAATTTGTTTTCTGTTTTTATTTTGTTCTCAAATATTTACTCATGCTATAAATAAAAAAATAATTATCTCGCAACGCATAATTATCAAGCAACATGGTCACTAACCTTCAATAAAAGACGGCGTATGAGGAAGAAGAAGACGTAACCACCTGCTACATCTGTGTACCTGTTTTCTTCCAAGATGTGTAGGTAGATGAGTTTAGATTTTGAGGTTCTCGTCTTATCCATATTTTTGTTCTTCATTTTTAAAATAAATGTAAATGATAGTTTTTTTATGTAAAGGTATCATTTGCACTTCACCATAAAAAAAAATTTCCATCATAAAAAATAAATGCTCACAATATTACTATATGTATGTTCCGAGAACACAATTACTGAATTTGTCAACTGCAGGATTATTATTTTATTATGAAATTGGTGAATGTTGCAATGTGTAGAGAAGTGATGGGTCCGCTCTGTACTCACTACTACAATGTAGTACTACACTACATTGAAGTGCACACTTCGCACATTTTGATGTGTAGTGCACACTACAAACTACAAACACCAAAGTTATTGAAAGTATAAACTTCAAATAGTACACTTTATTTTAAAGCGAACACTACAAAATACATACACTTCAAAGTTATCGAAAGTATGAGAAACACATTTAAAATAGTGTATTTTTTACGTGAAATTTTTGGAAAGTTGATGTAGATATACGAAGAAATCTCTGGAATCTGTAACCATGGTTTGAAATTTTTTTGGAATCGAACGTTTTTTTTTTTAGCTCGCCAAATTTTTATTTGGGAAAAAAATACTTCATTTCATTTAAAAATTTACTTCACTATTACTTCATTTCATTACTTCACTTCATTAATATTACAATTACTTCACTTCACTTACTTCACTTCATTTACTTCACTTCATTTCGTAGTACTACAATTACTTCACTTCAAGTAGTTTTTACTACAATTGTAGTGTACACTTTGTAGTCTTCAAACTGGTGAACGTGTGTGTGTTGTAGTCTTCATTTTGAAATGAAGTTTTTCCCTTCGCTAGTGTAGAGTAATCACTTAAGCAAGATCACACAGGTTGTAAGCCCCCTTTATCGTACAAAAGTCTACTATAACCGTTTCTCATAAAAATAAATATCTGTGAGACTCTATAATTTATCTTAATTAATTAAATTGTCATTTAATACATTTTTTCCTACACCAAAAGTTATTGAATAATTGTTAATGACTTAAATGTTCGATATTTATTGTAGCACATGAGTGGCATATTTATCTAGTAAAACTATTAATCGCTTTATAGTGGTAAAAAAAAACATGCGTACACGAAGCACACGTCACATCAATATTCTTAATATTACTCAAACTAAGCTAGATAAGCCATGTGACATGAAAAATATGACTAACTTTGTGCTTTCCCAGTATTAGGTTCAATCAAAAATATATGAGGAAACACGGCGAAAAACATGAAGCATTATTTTAAAAGCATATATCAATTAAAAGGTAACCAAATTTTACAATATTTTGATTTATATGTTCAAAGAAGACACTAATTAAAATTTTGTAATAATATACTGCTATTTTTTTATTTATTTATCATGAACTTAATACATATTGGTTAGAAAAAGATTTACTCATCTTAGGAGGATGAACGTATGCCGATATATATAATTGGAACAAAACATTATGAATATGAAACAAAATAGTATATAACTATAAAATTAATCAATTGATTGTAAATAAAAATATTAAATACGTACCTATAGTAAAAACGTGTTAGCGAAAGCGAAAAGAATATTGACAAAAAATTAAAGGAATGTCCGCGTATATTAAGTAAAAAAAATACTGTTTAAAAGTACAGTATACATTAAGTAAAAAAAAAGGGGTAAAAAAATAGGTTGATGTTGAAAATTTGGATGAATATCATGCATACATTAAAAATAATATTGCTTCATACTCTAGTCAAAATCACTAACTAACTAACCATCACATTTCTCCGCAGGGGTAGGCAATTACATATTCTTCTATCTTGGCACACCACTTTTGCTTCGGCTACATTCCTACAAAGTCTCATTTACCAGCGGGTACATCTATACATTTCATGGGAATCACAAATTTTCAATGGCGGTAATGTAGTCACACCAAATATGAAAAAAGAATTACATAAAAAACACATTCATATACAACATTAAAATTTTATTATAGATGAGTGGTTGTTCTTTAGAGGAATGAGTGAACGTCGCACCACAGGATACTAAAAACAGTAATACGTCTTCATACAGACTGGCCGCTACCCATTAGAAGGTGTGCGTGCGTGCTCGGCGCCGTGTACGCACGCACTGTGACGCACACATTGACATAGAATATGGGAGCACAAGGCGGCGGCAGTAAGGGCCGTGCCTTCGGTGCCATTCGCGCTCGCAGCCGCCGATTTAGAAAAAAAATGCGCTTCCTGAAAAAATGCCTTTTTTATGTTTATGGTGCTTTACTAAAAAGGTGTGTTGATTATCACATAGACTGTAAGTTTTTAAAAGTCTACGTTGATGTTAATCAGCGTTCTTGCAATTTAAGTGCAGAAACTAGGTTTACTAATTACATAAATTTTCGGGTTTCGTGTCTACCTTATGCGTCAGAATCTCAGACGCTACGGTTAAAAGAAAGAGAGTAAAAATAAAGTGACAACCCCAGCGTCAATGCAAGAGTAGGCTAATAACTCGCCGACAGGCCGGAGATAAACTACTGTTCTGGGTATACTGTGGTTGCACTGAAGCCAGCCAAGACATGTCATTAGCCCTGTGGACGTCCAACAAAGACTTCCATATACGCTTTCCCATGCAAATAGCTTCATCCCTGCGAGACATACATAATTTGTCTTAATTAATCAAATTTTATTCATGATTGGGAAGGGGTGTATAAAACTTTGCAAATAGGGGATAATTCTTTATTTAAAAGTAGACATGTGAATATTTGATAGTGTGTGATTGCAAACCGGGTAGTTACAAAATAAGGGAAAATTGATTGTTTGATGTAACTCCCTACTACAAAATTGGTGAGGGTTGAAATGTGATTGCAAACCTACGTGGAATTGAAACTCCGAGGGTAAACACGCCCGGAAATATATTACGCGAGTTTGTTTTCCGAAAACGAATGTTGGTTCGTATTATTTTTGTTTCCCTGTAATAATATTAATTAATTCGAGTAATACAAGGAAAAAATTTTTTTATATCACAATAAAAATACAACATTTTTTCAGATCGTATAAAGTGCTAAATATTCTTTAGGTTCTACGTTGATACAGTTATGTATATGTACCTAATATATTATTTATTTTTTTATTGAAAGGCATTTTGGGTAAAAATGTTTATATTATCATATTATTTACAAAACTTTTAGATTAAAATACTTGGTATTATATTTTGTCATTTTTTAAAATATAGAGATGCAAACATAAGTACGTATCGATTTATTACTATTTTAAAAATAAGCTAATCGCTTGTGCTATGAAGACAGGACTAACTTGCTGGTGTCCCGGAAAGGGGCTTGGAACACCGACCACTGGATCATTAGGTAGGCGTCATGACCATTACATCAACAAGCTACTCGAAAAATAGACAATTTTTTTTTAATACTACACAAAGGACAATTCATGTATCCTTGAATAATAATTAAAATAATAAATATAAAAAATTGAAAGTTTAATATAAAAAAAAAACATAAAAAACAAGTTTTTATTATTCTCCCTTTCTTTGTAAAGTATAATAACAATTAAAGACGAATTAAAACATATAACATTAACACCAAACTTACAGTTATTTAATATATTTCTAAAATTTCAGATGTTTTGAGCTTTGATAAGACACTTCATGCTTTGTGTAGTGGAGTACCTATTATGTATACCAACGGAGTAATTCAAATTTAGAAAATATTCCGCGACGTTATCGGGCCGCCGTTCCTAGTAATCAAACTTTTGTAATGATTCCAATTTGAAAAAAACTATTAAAAATTTGAAAAATCCAAAATTATACTATAATTATTATTATTTTTTAACGAAAATTTTATAAATCTTCTTGATCGTCGCCACGAGTCTGCTTGAAAAGTTTCAGCTCGATTGGATCACGGGAAAAGGGTCAAAAATCAATCCAAAGTTTTTCGACGGCAAGCCGGCAAGCAGGCAAGCCGGCAAGCCGGCAAGCAGACACCAAAGGGAGTAAAAAATACATGTACAGAAAGAATCGTCAACAACAAAGTGAAAACTTTTATAAGAAAATATTCCGAGACCATGTATTCAGAAACAAAGTTCTACAAAACCTTGGACCAAACCAGAATTATAGATGAAAGTTAAACCCATGATGAAATGCAAACGTCACAGAAACGTGATAAATTTGATACTATATATCATAGAATTATAAAACAACATATTTATTTTATTAGTTTAATTCCCTCTATATACCCTCACATATCTGACATAATCGTTGAGCAGGTTTTTGATCTTAGCATGTCTCGTAATATTTATTTTATCGTTTACTTTGAGAAGATATATTCTATTTATATATATATACAGAATGCCGGAAGTTTGCGTTGAACGCGGAAAGAGATATAATAGATTTACGAACATATGTCCCGTGGAGATAATTTATCTAGACAAAGGCCAAATGAAACGTGTATTAAGATGAAATATTTAGATAATATTATCTCTTCACTTTGACGTAAATAAGAAAAAGCTGATCGATTCACCTCCGTACGATAAAATATATTGTCGAACCAAAGTATCATATAATATTTTCCTTGTAATTCATTTTCAAATTTAAAATAATGATTTTTAATATGCTTTTTTCTCTTATTTAATTTATCTAAAAATTAAGTTACCGAATGCCTGTGACCTAAAGAATGAACAAAACAAAAATCGAAAGGGGAAAATTCTATGTTAGATTTTGTTAAAAGCCTCCGAGTCGTTAAAACTAAAGTGAAAACGTTTGAAAAAAATATCGATAGAAACACCGCGAGTTAATTTTATATTGTATATAATATATAATAATCAGGCATTAAAATAATGATTTATTATTATATTTTTTTATTCGTAAGATGATGAAAGTGCTCCATTTTTTTTTTCAATTATTTTTATACCACTAGTGACATGTGTACAAAAAATACTCCTAGGCAAGGAAATAATTAATAGCAAACACTTAAGTTTTTTTTAATAAAATTAGTTTTTTTACTTTGTTAATTTTCTTGAGTCAACTGAAATTTTGTTGTAGGTGGATAAAATTATTGGTAATATTGATTACCAAAAGGAATCTCTTTCACGAATCAAAACACCCTTAATGCATGAAAGTGAAGCCTGGAATTGACCAAAAAATGAATAAAAATTAAAAACTGAATGCCTTCGCTTCTTGGCCTGTGTGAAAGCCTATGTACGATATCCATCAATATCAATCAATCAAACAATGCACGTTGAATATAATAATGGCTGTAACGTAGTTGACAGAATAAAGAAAGGACCACTGAGATGATCTGAAATGGAAGATAGAGAGAGATATATGAAACGTATGAGCGAGGAGAGGATGGAAAACAAATTATTTGAGGCGAGGTTAAAGACAACAAGAACGGCAGTTAGTTAGCTATGTTAGTTGGCAGTTAGTGGCTAGTTAGCATGATGCTGAACATAAAAATGATTTATAATAACAATTTTCTGAACATTTTCAATGATTTTTTTGTACTTTGGGGTAAACCTGGGCTTACAATCTTTAAATTGATCGCAATTTTAGATATTGCAACATAAAATAGGTTAACAATATTGATCTGCAAAGAATCTTAAAAAAAAAAACTAATTTATCTCCTTTTTCATTCATTATTGCGTTTTGCTCAATGCTCTGGTAATTGAGGAGTCAATATATACAGAGTGTACCAGAGCTAGCAGCAGAAACTTTGCCGGTAGATTACTGCCTTTTTTATGAGTCTAAAATGTACAAAAAACTATGACCTTACATCAATAGTTACGGAGACATGCGATATCAAATATTGCATTTTTTTTCAATATTTCTGATTTATTTTTTACTAAAAGTTGAAATATAATTACAGTAACTTATATCGATTATGAAAAATGCATTTTCTTCATCATAACTTAAATAAAATGATTAAAAACCTTGTAAAAATAAACTTTTTTCAATTTTTGCAAGGTCTTTTACATTTTATTCAACTTGTAAATTTGCAATCTTAAAAAAATGCAATCTTTGATATTGCATATCTCCATAACTATTGATTTTAGGTTAGAGTTGCTTGAAAATTTTAGCAACTCATAACAGGAATATTTAATATATTATATATATAATATAATATTATATATTTATATATCTATTATTATCTTATAATCTATATATAAAATATCAATATATATATATCATACAATATATATATATATCTATAGATATTATGGGCTATGATTTCATCTGTACTTATTTATTAGTTACGATATTTTTCCAGCAAATATTTTATCAAAAATGCTGCCAGATTTAGATTTTTCAGCGATCCCTTGTAGCTTCAGGCAAAGACCCCAGACGATTCTGAGAAGAAAAGATAAAGAAACTGTGTTTAAACAGACTTGGTATATGGGCAACAGATTCCGAAACAGGCAAGGAAAGAGACATGTGGAAGTGCCTTGCTGAAGCGTTATGCCCCGATGTTTCGTAAAATACGGGCCTGTAGGGTCCGGACTTTCTGTACAGAAACATGTATTATTTTATGTAAATTGTTTTTAGAAAGTTTGATTGAATATTAAAGTGAGTAGGTTATTATTACGGTCGTCAGACATATTTTTGTGTTAAATAAATCGGACATTTTATACGAATCGTATATTTTACTGAGGGGCAAATCCAGCGACATCAAGAGAGCGTCCTATCACCGCGGGAGTAGAAGTGGCGAATATATATTGCCATATATAAAATATAATTATTTTTATTTTTCGAGTTATTGACACTTTTCTTAAGATATTTATAAAAAAAGTTAGTATGCTGTCACGGGTCGTAGTTGCGGGAAGAAAAAAATACATTGGAAAATAATTATTGATTAATTAAATGATGATTAATTAATTATTCTATGTATAAAATCGCTTAAGACGAATTAAACTTAATGTTTTTCCTTAAATCACACTATTTCGAAATTTATTACTCTTGTATGAATTCTTTATAATGACTGGGTAATACCTTATTTATCACTTTAGAACATTCGATTCCCGCATGTTGTATTTATCGCACTTAGGTAAGTACTCGCCCGATTATTTCGCTCGATATCTGTCGCTTCGCAATTTACGACTAGACAAATCTGTCCGCGACTCACTTCACACTGAACGATCTGTCAAAACAAGACTCAACTAAACTATGGCCACGAAACTTTGGTTTGGCTTCGCTTTTATAGCAAACATGTTGACATTCGGAATATTCCGGACGTTTGTAGTTTGTTCTAATCGCTTTCTGATTTTTCTAGACGTTCGTCTAATGTTGTAACTGATTCCAGAGTGTAGTTATGTATTCCAAAACGTAGTGAAATGTCCTAGAGGCTTCGTGTTACTGTCATTACTAACATATTACAAGGGATTATGTGCGTAATATTTTTGCAATTTCATTGCAATACATATATGTATATGAACAAAGGTAATCTATAAAGCAAAGACCTCTTAGCTTTAGTCCAATGATATAATAACTGTGGAAGTCAATAACAGTAGGACCAAAAAGTATATATATGAAGCTAAAATATATGACAAACTGTTGGTGTAGTGATCATGACGCTCGCCTAGTGATCTGGTGGTCGGTGGTTCGAGCACCATTCAGGACACCAACAAGTAAGTCCTATTTTCATAACACAGGCTTTTGACTTAGTTTAAGAATAGTAAGTTTATTCCGTGTTTGCATATCTATTAAAAAAAAGATCTTAAACAAAGAAAAATGTTAAGATGCTTTTATGATTAAAAAATAGTAAAATAAAATATTTTTCAACCTTACATTTTCCGGATTATCCTCATGAACTCGTGTGCGAGTTCATGAGGATAATCCGGATTAAAGACAAAAACATCACTAGGCTTATAAAAATAATACAGGGTGACGTGTTTGAATAGGATTATCTGACAAAGAGTGTCAACTTCATAATTGAAATTGAAACTTCAAATTGATTTAAAACTCATTCTTTTTTTTTGTTTACGAAACATTTTACTATAATCATGTTAATTTTCAAAATTCCTCTCTGGCTCTTTAATTGGGTTATCTAAATTTCGTATATTGGAAAGTGGTACTATTGTTTCTTATTCCCTCATAAACATTTTGTTTGGCATCAAAATACAGTATTTTCGTTCACACGCCCTACTCTCGATACCCATCCTTCGTCTAAGTAATTTCATATAATTATACATAAATCAGAATTAATATTCAATATATTATTATACCTAAGATATAAACTCGATCACACTTTTTGCGTTCCTTAAAAAACGGAGTACTATATATCAGCTCATCTAGGCAAACAATTCTCCAGAATTACTCAGAACAATAGCATGTTATATTCGCTCAGCATCTAAATTATCCTAGGACTCTAGCGAGAAAATTAATTCTATACCACGACTCTTGTGTACAGTATTCAGCTATTGGTTTTAGATGTATATATATAACTTAACTCTGAGGAAAGCACAATTGTATTGCGTTCATATTTTATTTTTATTATTACTTTTGTTTCACCCTTAGGACCCACCCCAATATTTTGTCAAATATTAATTTACTTTTTATGTTTAATCTACATAGTAAATGCATTTTTTTGTATAAAGACGCGATCGTTAACAGAGGTAAAGATCATTCGTGAGAAAAAGAGAAGAAAGAGGAGGGTAGAAGCCCGCGAGTAATCTAGGTTTGCCTCTTAACACAGAAAATCAACCCATCCTGTTATCATTTTCTTCTTCTTCTTGTGACTTATCTATTCAATGGGCGTTGGATATCATCTATTCAATGAGCACTTGCTGTCATATTGGATGCCATCTATTCAACGGGCGTTGGCTATCATATTGGATATCATATATTCAATGGGCTTTGGCTGTCATATTGGATATCGTCTATCAATGGGCGTTAGCTGTCATATTGGATATCATCTATTCAATGAGCATTGGCTGTCGTATTGGATGCCATATATTCAATGGGCGTTGGCTGTCATATTGGATATCATATATTCAATGGGCTTTGGCTGTCATATTGGATATTATCTATTCATTGGGCGTTGGCTGTCGTATTGGATTTGACCGCCATATGAGTAATATTGAGTTGTCCTTTAACACAGAAAATAGTCCATCGTCATCCTGTTATCATTTTCTTCTTCTTGTTGTGAATTATCTATTCAATGAAAATTAGCTGTCATGCTGGATATCATCTATTCAATGGACGTTGGCTATCATATTGGATATCAAATATTCAATGGGCGTCAGCTGTCATACACGATATCATCATTTTACTTACTGCGGTCCAGAATAACTCTACAGTAGACAGGCCAAACCACTATTTATGGTTTCTCATTCATGAAGTTATCATTAAAGTTTTTGGATATTTATTGTTGTAATTATATACCTTTTTCTTCTTTATTAATTCAAAAATCACGTCTATTTATTCGTTACTCTGTCCATCTAGGTATTTTGAGTATTCTTCTGTATATCCATATCTCGAATGCTTCGTGTCACCTTATCGATTTTTTACCAAGCGTCCATGTAAAATCATATCTAGATCACGTTGCATTTGACCATTCACATTCGTAATTCAATCAAGACTATGCAACATCATTTTAATGTGGATAAAGGTTGCACGAGCTTGCTCAGTATGGCATTTGATTTCAATGGATCAAAGGGATCCCATCTTTCAAGAATAAAATAAATTGGAACATCATCTTCATCATCGTTATTCTCAGTACGAGTATATTTCCGTCATGTTTAAGACATGGTTTTTCCTTACCTCTTAGCTTCTTTATTGTTGGTATCATGCGTCTGACTATATGACATTGCTCCAGCAGAACTTTGGCTTCTACACATTTTGCAGTCTGGTTCAAGGTCTTCACTCAGTAACATTTCTATCCCATCTGTAAGCTTCTCATCTCATCAGATACCATTTCAGTTTTGCCACCTAGTTTGTGTTTGGTTTCGCTCCATATTAACTCATTCATCTTTCGTTTAAATTATAGAACTCTACAAGAGTTTTTGATTCAAGTTGAGTTTTACCATCGTGGCTGATTTTAAAAATAAATTTGTGGCGTAAATTTCATGACTTTCTCATCATGAAATTTTCTAATGTTTTTGTTATTTACACCTGAAGGTTAAATATAAGTAGTTAGCATCGCTTAAACTCATATGATTTTTGCCTTTTGACTTTTTTCTATCAATCAATGACGCAATTCATGCTTTTTTGAAAGTATTAATACTATAAAAATACTACAATAATTAATCATTGCTCGTAGTAACTAAACTATTACAATCGAAGACGTAATTGCATTAATGAAGATTTAATTATTAATTTTAAATTCATATAAATTAAGTCGATCAATGAAATGAAACTTCAGGCCATCTTTTAAATTATACAGCCTTCGTAAGTCTCTCACTTTTGTGCGACGCTATCAATTTTATTTTCCAGAAAATTCTACGTGGGTAAATAGAACCTTAAATAAATTAATAAAGGAACCGAAAGAGAACCACTTGGAATTAAATCGTCTCAAGCACTATCACAGATAAAGCTATCCCCGTAATTCTCCTTTCTTTCGTGTGGAATATCTCCTGGCCGGCGGGGAAAGGGTTAGGGTAGAACCCTTTAACAGAAGCTGACTCAGGGATAATAGTTAATACAAAGTAGCCGGAACACTTTCGAGGCGGCTGAGTTTCGATTTATGTATTTACTTTCATAGCGATTTCAGATATTTATTGATGTGAATAAATTAAGATAATTTATATATTATTACTAGACTATGGTAGTATAAAGAATCACACACAATTGAGGATTTCCCAGGACTCTGAACAGTTATTTAATACTAAAAATACCTTATTAAAGAGTTACGGTTGTTATTACGGTCGTTAGACATGTTTTTTCGTTTATGTTTATAGTATTTATATATATAATTTTTTTTTATTTAAAGAATTTTTATGATTATATATAGATAGAGATAGGATTTTGTTGTTGGGTGATATATATAATTTATATATATAAATAGATAATATTTATATATAAAAAATAATATATAAATAGACATTAAATGTAATTTCGTATATCTTATACGCACCGTATGTATTACCGAGAAGCGAATCTCGTCGTTTCGTTGGATACATATATTACTTATTATATTACATATATACTTACATCAGAGCTCTTACTGACAAAATCAGCCGGGTGCCAGCTGAAATTAAATATAAAAACAGTACGATCTCACATATGTTAGGTAGTGTAAAAGATAACACACCGTTCGTGTCTCCAGGTGTTTACAGAGTGCCATGCGATTGTGGAGCTTTCTACATAGGACAAACCAAACGTAATATCGCTAGACGACTGAAGGAACACATTGGAGCAATTAAAAACAACAACTCCAATACTTCGGCAATCTGCGAACATGCATCCAAAGGGAATCTCTGTCACTTCATCAGATTTGATAAGGCAAAAATCTTATCAACAGAACCGTACCTTAGTACTCAGATTAATGAGGGAGTCCATTGAAATATACAAACATTCCAATTTCAATAGAGATGACAGTTACAAACTATCAAGTATTTGGCGCCCTGTTCTAACGACACTGATTCAATCCTTGAGAGAAGTCGCAGTAAAATCCGCCGACATAACTAGTACATATTGCACACTGGCGACCTCAATTGTAGATGAAGAGAACACTCCACAACAAAGTGCATACAATTTACGCCCTAGAAAGCAGCACTTAATCAGTCCGACCTCCACCTCCACGGGTAAGGTCGTCCTCCTGATGACGTTGGATAAGTATCCAACGAAACGTCGAGATTCGCTTCTCGGTAATACATACGGTGCATAAAAAATATCCGAAATTACGGTTAAATATGTCTAACGACCGTAATAACAACCTTAACTCTTTATTACTAGACTATGGCAATATAAATAATCACACACAATTGAAGATTTCCCAGGACTCTGAACAGTTATTTAACACTAAAAATACCTACCGACTAGATTCGTGAAACGTCTAGAAATCTGAAACTGTATATCCCGAGACGACGCCATCGCAACACAGTTAGTGAGTTATTTTGACAGCAAAGTTAGTCCTCTGAGGTAAGAGTAGCACAGGCGATAAATAATGCGCATTATAAGCGGCCAGCAGAATAAAATGCGAGAGTACCTACCGGGCATTTGATAAAAGATAGGGTAATAAAGTATCCACAGACGTGAGAATATTTAAGAGGAGTTTTGAGTTTTCCACAGACAAGTGGTTAGTAGCAAATTAATGTGAATTAAAGAAAAATGCTCCAGACTTATGAGTCCTTTGAGGCCTCTAAGTCAAATAATTCACGATTGACCGATTGATTTTTGTTCTTAGCATTATTATTTCAATGGGTGTTTCAAGTTTCAAGTTATTCTTGCATAGAATTGATGTATTTCTTAGTTTTATTTAATTAATATTTGTAAAATTATTGTGTATAAAATAGAACGATTTAAGCATTGTTATGTTTTTTATTTTAAAATAAATTTTATGCAATATCGCTGAAGAAAAACTAGCACACCCCTAATCTCCTACAGAGGAAAAATACGAGAGAATTTGAATCAAATACGTTTGCAAAAAATGGGTAGTCTACATATAACTTTATTTTTATGATAAAAACTATTTAAGGAAATAAGAATAAAGTTTTCCTGCTAGAAAATAAATTGAAAAACCGTTCCTTAACAAAATTTTACCCGGAGTTCTGTCCACCTGACACTCTTCACGATGAACTCTCTAGGCATTTCCGTTTCCTAGGATTCGATTTACATTTCCGGTCTTCAACATGTAGAACACGTACATACATACATATATGAGTTTTTCTTGGTAAATTTAAATGTTCTTAAACCTTAAATATGTAGTTAAATATAATCATCTTTTAACGTCTAATAGTAAACATGCTTAAAGTAAACACCTATTCTATTCATGTATTCGTCAATAATTCAGTATTTCGCATACACACCGGTATAATAATTATTTACCGTATAATTATTTATATAACTGGTATAATTACTGGTATAAATTGAAGAATACTAATTGTAATACAAATAGTATGTAAATAAGTCAATGCAAATATTATGAATTAAGGAAAAACAGAATTATAATTGTATGTGTTAACATTTCTCATTACCTCATTATTGTGAAGGTAATCTAAATAAAATTTAAAATAAGTCTGTAACAAGTGAACTTTACTTCATTTAAAATATGATTTATTTTAAGTTTGTAATACAAAAAAAATGTTATTAATCACAGCTGTAGTTTCAATAGGAGTTATCACTCCCATTATCAGGTATAGTTAATAACTAACTTAAACACACTTTTGAATAACATCACATTTCAATTCACTTCACCAATCCTAGAGCTCTTCCCTTTAATGCCCAAAAAACACTCTCTCTCCACCGGCGACTTCCTGAACTGCCCGATAGACTGATAAATGTTGTATTTAATTTAGTAATTAACCATACCTGATGATGACAAAGATTGCTACTTTCGAAACTGTAGTAGTAATAAATATAACTCATATTGTGTGTGTATTACAAACTTAAAATAAAACATATTTTAAACTAAACTGTTGCACTACGAAGTAACTTCCAAATCTTTCAATGAACGTTACTTGGGTTTAATTTTTAATAGTACCTAATGCGTAGGGGCGTGCAGTGGGAACATCGCAGCATGCCTTGTAACCAATTATTTGGAAAAAAATTGGAATACAACATATATTTTGTAATATTTCTTTCACAATTGTAATCATAGTATTCATATTTTGTTATATCATAAAATCTGTACCATGAATATTTGATTTCTATTTTTTTACAAAATATACGTTTACAAAAAATGCTTTAATGTTCCCACTGCATGCGCCTGCTAATGCGTATAGAAGAATACTTATTACATAAAGTTTTTTTCTATTTTCAAACAAAGTTAAGCTAGCTGTGGTATGAAAATAGGACCGTCTTGTAACCCGCCCGACTTGAACTACCGACCTTTTGAGAATTATATATTTTTTCCCTTTATACTAATGGCCACGCCTTTTTTTCTTATTAATATTCCATCATCATCTTCATAACCAGTCTGAATCTCTTCACTGCTGGACAGGTTTAGGGATCATCTTTCTGTTCAACGCCACTCTTCTGATGTCATTGCTTTTTTGAGCCCGAGAAAAAACAATGATTATTCTACCATAGTGACGTCATCACTCCATTAACCTTTTCATTAAAAATTTAAACATTTCTTTGACATATATGAAGAGTATTTTTCTAATGCTCATAACAATCATTGCACAAAATATATATACATGTATAAATTAGAATTTTTTAGAATACGTCATCTGTCTACATCAAATATAAATAAACAGAAAATAATCTCTAACATGTATTAAATAATATTATTAATAAAAATGAACTTTGTTTCACCCCTTTTTTACTGAAAAATATCAAAATATTTCAGAGTCCACGTCCCCTTCGTCAGGATACAATTATATTAAAAAAATATGCATGCAAAAAAAAGCAGGATGGTTTGAAGCACGAATGAAAGTGTATTGATATAAAAAGAAAAATAATCCCGCAAACGTTTCTATGTTGGCATTTATTTTATATTATCATTTATGCTGTCTTTATAAATAAAATATCTTTGAGGAAATAAATAATTTATTTTTCTTTGCTATTGTTTGGTTTCATAAAATAAAAATTATCCGCTTTTGTTTTTAAAAAATCGGTGAAAATTATAAGGATTTTTCAAAAACTTAAAATACACGTCCTTTAGTTCTAATCCTTGTGAAATATTTTAATAATCTTAGTATTTGGCACATATGCATTATAAGAGAGAATTTTCTTAGCTTTATATATAAATATTTATATTTATTTATAGAGTATATATATAATAATGTTATTTTAAAATAAATAAATTTTACGTTATAAAATTTTAAAGACATTATACTGTCAATAATATGAGCCAAAGCTTGAACTTATGGGAGGAGACTACTAAAAGTTTTGAAGTACGATTAATTTTATTACACTGGAGCTAAAACTTTTTCAATTAAAAAAAACTCTACATATCTGAAAAGTAATAACCACGTGTCTTTACTTAATTGTATAAATAATTACATTTTATAACACGAAACAAAATCAACCATTACTTTTGATAAATTTATATAAATGTGTACAATTTAGTAATATAAAAAACATGTTGCTGAATTTCACATATTTTGGAAGGGTAGTTCCTGAAATAATGGGCTCTTTTCGTTACCATAGAGTCACTTAAATCCAATCCGGTACCTTGAGTGAAAGGAATCACCCTGGTAGAAAACCTAATTCCAGTATTAAAACAGTGTTTCATAATTCACTTTTTATTATTAATTTATTATTTATTTATAAAAAGTGAAATGTTTATTACGCAAAAACTTGCATTTATTGATTTGCGATATATATTAACGCTTATAAGGCCAGTGCTCACGTACGCAGCTGAGACGTGGGTACTAACTAAGAGGAATGAGCGAGCACTGGACGTTTTTGAAAGGAAAATTTTGAGGCGTATAGACAATGGACTTTGGCGCAGACATTACAACAATGAGCTCTATACTCTATTTAAGGAGCCAAACGTCACAAAATTTATAAAACTGGGAAGACTTCGGTGGCTGGGTCATGTGGAGAGAATGTCCGAGCATCAAGCACCAAAGTCCCTGATAAACTCAAGGCCAACAGGACGAAGGAGCTTAGGAAGGCTAAAACTAAGATGGAGTGACAACGTCCTCAAAGATATCTCTGCCTTAGAGCTTCGAAACTGGAGAGAGCTGGCACTAGACCGAGATGAGTGGAATAAAATTATTGAGGAGGCCAAGACCCACCAAGGGTTGTAGTGCCAAAAATGATAATGATGATGATATATTAATGCAAAATAATCGTATATAAAAAAAAATATTTATTGATTTGCGATATTTATTTTCTTAATATTATTGACATTATTTATTTTTATTTATCATTAAAAGTGTATTGTGTAAAAACTTGTTAATCTGGAACTTATTCCTAAAATTGTATACAGTGATTTGCTTTAATCTGAATATTATTCTCAATTTATTATATCATTTATATTTTTTTCGTTATTTATTATTAATTTATCGTAAAAAATGTATTGTGTAATTAAATCATATTCAAATGTTCACAAACTAAGACGGAGATGCATACGGCATATAAGACGGAGACCACCAGACTAAACATTGAGGTTGGCAATATCTATGGAGCTTCATCGACAGTCATCCAGAGGAAGACCGAAGAACACCTGGATTACTCAATGCTCCAAAATACTACAGAGAAACGGCCTGGATGAAAGCGATACCCAGAACCAAAGAAGATACAGCCAGAGAACGAGAAGAGTCGACCCCAATAGCCTACCTAAACAATAAGTTTGGACAATGCAAGGAAGAAGAAGTTTCAAGTAAAACCATCAAAAATAACAAAGTATTCCTAACGCATCCTAGATCGACAGGATCTAATCGTCTTCAAATACGTAAAAAGATTATGGTCTCATTACTACCTGTGAAATCAATATGATGATGTATTTTTAAGGAATAGTATGGTATACATAAATAAGAATAAACACCGTGTCAGGGCGTGGTATAACTATTTAATGTGCTTTCAGTAGAAATCAAATAAATATTTACATATCAGCCCTTTTCTTCAGAAACAAAATTTTAATAATCTAATATTACTATTTTTTTGGCTGCTACATATACTGGCAGCTGGGATGTTATAATGCCATCCAAAAGAAAACGACAAAATACGGAAGCCCGTTGTTCTATATTCAAATACGATATCCGGGAAGCAAACGGAATCGGAAGAGTCGTGAGGAAACCTTGCGTATGTAGGGAGGGTGATTTCGGGGATTTTCACGGTTACTTGAATACGTTATTCAAAAACAAGAACATGTGAATATTGAAGGGTAGAATATGTCGCATTAGTATTGTATTTGGAGGCAGACCTTTTTTAACCTCACATCTGCGGTAAAATAATCTGGTCTAAAATCATTCTTTAATACACAAAATATGTAGTGTATCTATATTTATTGTTTTCAGAAGTCATTAAACATCTTATTTAAATTCCGCGCGAGATTACTAGTTCGTAATAATATCTTTGGTAATATGTTATCATTACCATTATAGGTATCTATCAAAAATTAAAACCATATTTTTTCCGCTTAAGTAATTAAGAAAAGTTTAAAAGAAAATAATAATTATATAAATTGATCAAAATAGTAATCAAAGGACAAGAATAAGGCCGTGAAATTAAATCCCAAATTTAATTTGATTAATTTGGAGAAGAAATTAATCATTGATTTTTTTAACAAATTATCAATATTGATTAAACTATCAAGAGACGGTACGATTTCAAAAATTTAAAACAGATTCAATTGAGATAATTAAAAAAATTGCTTATAAATAATAATTTTATCTTTGAAAAAAGTAACAGTAAAATTACAAAAAAAAAATTTAATCAATGTTACTACCAAATCTTAATCAACAGTAACGTTTCAAATGGAAGTGATTTGCTATAATATCTTAATATAATTATGTTTATTTAAAATACATTGTAGTCAATAATTATACAATAATTCAGTAGGAAATTATGTAGATATGCAATTTTAATCATTTAGATATTATAAAGGTCCAAAGCAAAATTGTTGGACAAAACTTGGCCGATTTTGTTTTTTTCGTAAAGCAAAAAAGTTGTTAATTTGAAGGGAGAGAGTTGATTGATGGGTGAAAGCTAGGACATTTTTGGAGAAAAACAATTTGATGACAACGTTACATGATGGAAAAATTAACCATAGTTTCAGGTAAAAAAAGATATTTTATAATTTCATTCTGTAAAATCAAAAGATTTCTTAACTATTTGTTACTTAACCACATGTTTAAATAGTAATTTGAACAAATATAATTTTTCACAAAATTTAGTCTCTCAAAATCCATAGAATTTTTTTCAGAATTTGCTAGAACTATAATAATGATATATAAATATAGCACATGTCTAAGACCACTTGAGTACACATGACTACATGACACACTTTGATGACAATAACTGTAGTTGTCGAAACTAGTCGTGTAGTCATAAACTCACAAGTGGTCTTAGACAAGTGCTATATTTATATATAATTAAAATACGTCATTCCACAAAGTTAAAGCCAATTCAATAAATAATATTAGGTCCTTACATATGAAATTGGCGTTTAGTATGGGAGGAACATAAAGCCGATTATTTTTTATTATAATATATTTATTTAATCAAAGTATGTACCATTGCTATCTATGCACTTTTGCCATCTCATAGGTAGTTCATCGATCCCTTTACTAAAAAAACCATTCGGACGGGAATCAATAAAATCTTTGAAGGCGGTTTGGACTGCCCCATCGGAGTTGAATTTTTTCCTTTGCAAGAAGTTATCCAAATTTCGAAAAAAATGGTAATCTGTTGGGGCAAGGTCCGGAGAGTACGGTGGATGTCTTAGACATTCCAATTGAAGCTCCTCTAATTTGGTAGCCGTCTGTTGTGCAGTGTGTGGTCTAGCGTTATCATGAAGCAGCAGTGGCCTAGAGCGATTAACCAGCCTCGGTTGTTTAGCAGCTAGCTTTTCCATCATGGTTTGCAGTTGCTGACAATAGACATCTGCCGTAATCGTCTGGCCAGATTTAAGAAAGCTATAGTGAACGACACCAGCACTAGTCCACCAAACGCTCACAAGTAACTTTTTTGGAGTCAATTTTTGCTTGGGGCATGGTTTGGCTGGTTCGGCAGGGGTCAGCCATTGCGATGAGCGCTTCCGATTATCGTACAGGATCCACTTTTCATCACAGGTAATGATTCGATTTAAAATCCCTTCATTATTGTGCCGGTTGAGTAATGCAACGCAGCAGTCAACGCGCGTTTGTTGATTTGCTTCACTCAATTCGTGAGGTACCCACCTTTCAAGCTTTTTCACCTTACCAATTTGCTTCAAGTGGATTAAACAGTTTTATCACTAACACCGCAGCCTGCAGCTAACTCGGATGTGGTTTGCGATGGATCCGCTTCCACAATAGCCTTCAATTCTTCATTATCAACTTTGGTCTCCGGCCGTCCACGGGGTTTGTTCTGCAGGTCGAAATTTCCAGAACGAAAACGTTGGAACCAAAAACGCACTGTGTTTTCTTTTGCGGCACCGTCGCCATACACATCATTAATCCTTCGAGCCGTTTCTGCAGCACTGGTGCCACGGTGGAACTCGTACTCGTAAATAACGCGATATTTCAAGTTTTTCATTTTGTAAACTGAGTGACGCAAAGAAAAAAACAATTGAGGAAAAAACAAATGAATTATAATTTTCAAAACACAAGTAAATAGCTGTATAAATTTGGATTTGGAATTCCTAACCAAAGAGAAAAATATGCCAGTACGGCAAAACGCCAATTTCATATGTAAGGACCTAATATAACTACAATAAGCTATCTCTGAAGAACTTTAATTGTGATTTGGAAGGGTATAGATTCACAGTATCCCATAGTACTGCCGTTGTATGACATAGAAAAGAAGAAGCAACAGGAAATATTTTTCAATAATTGTCAATAAAACAAAATAGATACTAACTAAGACATCCAAAAACATTATTCTCATAGTTTCATGTCGTTAAATTTTATAGTTTTTTCGCATTTCGCATTAAAATTTTTGGTTATTCTCTAGGTTATGGTGTCTTTCTTACTCAAGATATAGTTTGCCAGGTTTTTTGTGGTTACCCTTGACTTTTTGTATCATCCTTCCCCAACCCGCATTAATATTCTAGGGTTAAAAATAATTTTACGGTAACCCGTCGTGGTCGAAAAAAAAGCACACAGTGTACCCGTTAATAACGGCGGTAACAACCCTTCAAGAGATTGTTCGTGATGTCATCAACAGATGTCGTTTTCCCTCTCCCGACAACCTCACCCCACTGACCACATATTATGACTGATGGGGAAGATTCGTGAGGTTAGTTCTAGAACACTAATAATTCTTTATAAAAGTGATGAATGAGTCGTGTGGTATACTTTTAGGATAGAAAATGATGATAATATATTAAACTTAAATTAAATACATACAAGTATACACAATTTTAATAAGTTAAGTTAATTTTTTTTTTTTAAATAGCCATAATTAATGAAGCATTCGCAACGTAAATAAAAATATGAAAGAAAATCGTGTCATGCCATTTTTTTTATCAAGATATATATTTTAGATGTCTCATAGAAACGAAGCCATTTTAATTATTTTTTTTATATGCGAAAGTAGGTATAAAATTCTTTATTTTTGGGTTTACATTGGGCTTACGACATATCACACGGCTTGCTTAATTGTTTACTTTGCAAAATATAACGTTCACAAATGCCACCCATGATAGACTACCGCATCTATCAAATTTTAGAAGTTGTATACATATTAACTCTGCACACATTGTTCCATATGTGAGTCGTATTTTTATTACCGCTCTCTGTAGTTTGAAAATTTATTTTATTTATTTTATGTACGCTATTAGGTAGTATCTATTTTCTTCTTTTTATATTTAATAGAAACACTAAGAGGATAATGGGTACATGATACTCTAATAATAATACATTATAAATGAAGACAATGCCCATTATCCCAATTATAAGTGTCTTCGGCACGCTCTAGTAACATGTATTTTAATATAAATGCATATTTTACATGTATATTTGTGTGTATTATATATTTAATGTTTGAATGTAGTGCGATCATATAAGAATATATAAATAAATAATTGATTTAATGGATCTATAGGTTCAGGTCATCGTTTAGAAAATGGATGTTGTGTATGAGTGAATTTTTGATTTATTATAAGATAGATATCTGCAAGAATATCAGCATCAATGTTATGTATGCGACACAACCTTGTGATGGAAGAAAAGTAACCAATGTTTTTAGCGTACTGGCTTATTCTAAAGAATTCCGGGTTTTTTGTACAGGGTTTAACATGCAAATTTATTTCAGAAAGAGAAAAAATCAGTAGATCCACTGACAATCTTGTGTAGCACAACGAGATCGGATATTTTCCGTCAGGACTCAAGTTTGTGCATCTTGAAAAAGGCAAGTCAATCTTCGTTGCTATGAAGGTTATTGTATGACAAAATACGTAGAAACTTTTTCTGCACACTTTTGATTCTCGCAATATGTATTGTATAATACTGAAGAAACGATGACCTCCATTTTTCGCGTGATCTGCCAATTCTAAATTGATTGTAATTTTTTTTTACTTCCCTCAAGTGTTCTTCGATTCTTGTCTCTGTCCAATGTAAGAATTTTTCATATTTGTATCGCATTGATGAGAATATTCGTATTTGCATTGATGAAAATTATTCATATTCCAGTCTGTCCGATGTATGAATTTTTCATATTTGTATCGCATTGATGAGAATATTCATATTTGAACCTAAATGTGCATAAATTTAAGCTAATCGAGCCTGTTGCTAGTAATCTGTTAGAAAATTAACATATACGTATCGTACGTGCATGTGCACATTAGTGTAAATATAGGCGATCGAAATTTAAAGCGGTCACATCGTGCTCACTAACCCAATTAGATACTCATGCTTGTTCACCTGAATTCACTCCCTGTGGTTTCTGACCATTTCTAAAATTAATTGCAGCGCTGAAGAGAAGATTTTCTAATATAACTAAAAGCTCTCCGACAGAATATGAGGTACTCGACAGTATTTCAGAGAATTAATTCCGTCTACCGTAGCGTGTATATGCATACAGGTAATACTAAGGCGACAGTAGGCACTAATGTATAGTTTTATTATTATTTGTATTATTTATTTTTATTTTTATTTTTAATTTAAAGACTGTAGACAGGTCAGAATGACCCTAATGGATAATCATTGAGGACAAGGTGATTAGTACAGTTACATTTTACAGTAAAAAAAATCCTTTCCAATTATGTCATTTGCAGTTCATTTAAAATCAGCGCCGTTTACCTTTGTACCTCCAATCTTTATGTGTTATGCTAATGTTACTATTATTTTGTATAATTATTCAGTCTATCAGTGTAATGTATGGTTCAACAGGGCAAATTTCTTTTTTGTTATACTTATTGTGATAACTGTAGAATAGAGAAAAAGAGAGCGAACGAGTGTGGACGCGAGAAAGAGCATGCATTGTTGGTCGGGATTGCATTCAGAAGTAGACATCGTGACAGATGGCTCGCGCGCCATATAATATATATTACTTACATTCTATTAGTCTATCAATAAATGCTATATCTCTACACTGAGTATTATTTAAAGACATCAATCCATTAATGAAGACGAAGGATGTATAACTGTAAATAATTTATTATATCATATATGGTTTAACAGTTTTCAATTTTTATACCCGTGCTTATACTTACAAATTGTTATAATTACTAATAATTAATAACAAGAAAAGTTTTATGAATAGCCCGTTACTTGATATATTCCCCATTTCGGCGTCCACTTCTCAATTACCCCCAACATAGCTGTAGCCACGCCCCCGTTCAAAATTTGATTTGTTTGCTAGAATAAGTAATGGATAGTTAGTTTGCGTCCATCTTGGTGAAGATACAGTGGTATCGTAACCGATAGACATAGAGTTACTAGTTAAGTGGTTAATACAAAGTCGTTTAATTAAAATTAATAAGTAATACTTCTGCCTGTGTTATTTAAATCTCATATGTTTAACGTTGCTAATTTATTATATTTCCGGGCACCATTGATTGTGAGAGTTTTTTAAAAAGTGTGTCACCGTTTCGTCAACATGGAGTGCAATCGTTTTTTCTGGTTTACTGGAAGGAAGAAAATGTTGCGGAAGGCGAGTCGAGCTTCCATTTCTCCTTTCCAATTATGTCATTTACAGTCCATTTAAAATCACCACCTTTGTACCTCCAATCGTTATTTCTATCAAATTTACCCAATTTCTCTTGAGTCCGGTAATTTGCGTCGGATTCAAATGAAATTCTTTAAAACTCCTTAACTTTTCAAGTCATACTCGTTATTTGTCTTTGTAAGAGACATTCCCTTTTCGGTATAGCTCTCTAAATCGATTCTTTTTTGCGACAGGTATTTAACTTCTCGATAGTTTTTGCATCAGCTTGCTTCCAATTTAATTAATATTATCTTCGGTCATCGACTTCTCCCATTTATCACTGTGATTTTGAACATGTTATTGTTACTTATGATCCACGAAATAAATATATTATCCTCTATTTCTTCCAAAATATACCTTTTTTCCTCTAGTATTTGTCAGCACGTACACTTATAGCAGTAGACTTTGGCAAATTTATTATCGATTGTTATTTTTCAAAAATATATTTTTTTTAAAAGAGATGGATTTAGAGATTCGCATAATATGAAAAAAAAACAAACATAAAAATTTATTTTTTGTATCTATTGAAGATTGACATGTTTTAATGGTAAATAAACTTTTGATAATACCACTATTATCAGTTTCTGCAAATGTATTTTTTATTTATAATTGAAATATTATTGCATTATTCGATGAGAAAACTTATGTTTAAGCTAATATTAAATCATCTCGAGAAGGCTTTCATTCTCGGAAAAGCTTTCTGATTTGCGAGGAGCTTCCACATTTAATATTAACTATTAAAGTTCATCCCGCACGCTCCTCGGCACGTGTGTCAATCACTCGCTCGCAGTAGACTCGAAATTTATTCTTTAATATCGCCACGCGGCCCTGCCTCGGAGGAAGGAGGTCGGGAGATATTTTTATTAAAATAAGCAACAATGCAAACTTTTATAATATGAAATAGTGTTATTCCGCTAGAATTTTTAAAGCCGATGGAAAATTTCCGCAAGTTGGGGTGGATTCTCAGGCGTTTGTACAAAAGGATCAAGATGATAAGTTCGCAGATTCCTCGAAATGAGTTCACGTACAGGGGAGGCAAAACGTTTAAAATATACAATATCGAGTAGAGAAGAAATGTAGGAAGTACACACATACGTCTTTTAACTTACACGTTGCTATTTAATTATAAGATTTTGACAATTGAAGACCCCAAGGCAAGTTGTTAACTAACATTTTTGTCAAAAATGAGTTAATAAGCCCTCTTAACTAAATATTGTACTTTATAATTTATATAAAATAACTTTGTAAACACCACTTTTTTATTGAAATAAATTCAACATATTTCGAATATAAAAAAAAAAAACATATATATAACCCGCGTCAAACAGTCCTGAAAAGGACTTTTAAACTCCCGACGTTTCGAACAGTTAACACTGCTCATTCTCAAGGGCCTCTTATTTTGACGCGGGTTCCCTCAGAAAGTAGTTCGTCATCTTTTACCCGCGAAAACCTTAAATATTATACAATATATATATATATATATATATCTATATATATATATATATTGTGACGTAGCAACTTCTGTTCATCACACCTCTTCGCGAAACATCTAAAAGTAATGAATTTATCGATCCCCGCACCAAATATCTGCACCAAAATTGATTTTAATCCGCGTAGGTACCGCGAATGCTCTATGGGAAAAAATAAATGTCTTTGGTCTACTGCAGATAGTTTCATGGCGGTCGCGAACGTGGGGACGGTGTTTCAAAATGGCGCATTCGAAATCTGACACTTCCGCACGCAAGATGTGAGCCTTTCTGTGAACCCTCGTGTTAAGAGGTAAGCTCATTCCGAGAGACGCAATTTGAAGTGGCATAAAGATAACTTGTGAAATTACATGATTGTTTGTTTAATAATGTCTTTCGTACAGAGGGTCCTTCCACGCCAGCGTTTCGCGCCATGGCCAGAAGACGGGTCGTGGAGTGAAAGGTGCATCCCTTGCAACGCCTGGGGGGCAGATGCAGAGATGATGTTCCGGAAGTCATCTGCATCGGCAGCCCAAAGCCTCGGGGCGGGGTTGTTCTCTGGACCCATAAGGCAGCAATCCTGCTTCAGATGCAAGGCCAGTAAAATGAAGACCATGACATGCCTGGTATTCCAAATTTTTTAATCATTAACATCACGTCACGCCTGGAGCGAGCTGGGAGTTTATCTGGCTCCGAAAATTGAATAGAACGAGTGCATCAGGTCGTGCCGTTTTTAGAAGAACATTGCTAACTACATGCGGAAGCGGTGTTTATGCCAGAAATTGTGACATGTTATCTGAAATCAATGTCACCAAGCGAATGTATTCGCACAGCCTATTGTAGCTTCATTGTTTTTTGAATCTGATTTAGAAATTTTGACCTGATGTTAATTGAATCTACAGAATGTGATTGCCGGCGTTTCCAACACCAGCGCTGCGGCACTGCTAGTAGTATAAAAGTATTTAGTTTCGATTGTCTTTTCCATCCTTGTTTAATGCGGCCGCTAGCGCTGATGTCGAGGCGCGGTAAATTAAATTATTCAACTCTATTTATTGTACAAAAAAGATTTCGATGTGCAAAATTCACAAAAATATTTTATGGAAAATTGTCACCTTCTGTGGCACCATTAATTTTTGATTAAATTAATTTGAATAAATTCACATGTTAACTAAATAATGTTTCGTTGTATAACCCTTGTCATTGAACTGTTGCAACTTTAAATATGTTAAAATGAGAGACAGCTAAAGTGCAGCGTACGCGACACCAGAAGTACCCTGAGTTTGAAATGTAGAAGTAAGGTGAGTCCCATTCTTCTCCGACTGAGCAAAACTGGTGGTGACGAGGAGTTCTGATGGAAGCATCAGAACCTCACGTCATAATATATTGTATGCTCTTTCCATTGGAAATAAGTACAGAATTAAAAAATAATTAGACATGTTTAAATTATAGGGATGAACATGTTAACTACACTTTTTCATAAAAATCAAGTTACTAATGGGAAGAACATGTTATCTTCAATAATAACATGTTCATGCTATCTACCATTCTGAAATTAACACGTTCTTGCCTTTTAATTTGATTGAAATATTTATGGTTACTATAAATTTTACTCTGGCAGTAGGTACTGTCATATATTTGTACTTATATATTATTTTTCAATAATTTTAAATGGTACATAACATGTTTTGTATTATTAATTAACATGCCAGGTATTTTGTAGTTTTGGATAATGGATGGTAAAAACGGATAGCATTTGAAAGGTTGTTTGATGTTCGTGTTTTACTTATTTTAAAAAGGTGTTCTTCTATTAAAAATGAGTTCCAGAGGCGAAAAAATGGTTGACGAGAGATG
The DNA here is from genome assembly GCA_016648135.1 of Agrypnia vestita. Classification (NCBI taxonomy): domain Eukaryota; kingdom Metazoa; phylum Arthropoda; class Insecta; order Trichoptera; family Phryganeidae; genus Agrypnia; species Agrypnia vestita. Next base: position 36,788 of record JADDOH010014819.1, on the reverse strand, counting down.
TTGAGAACGCATAGCCAAGGGCTTACAATCTTTATAGGCTTAATTAAGTGATCACTCTGCACAAAGTGTTGTTCATCAATCCCATGGTAAGAACATCCAAACATTATCAAATATTTGAAAATTGTATACGTGTTCCAAATTGAAACCTTCCATATATTTGTAAGCCCTAGGCCAAAAAGACTATCATACACGTCTTTCATATAAATACCGTCGTCTCTGTGAGACCGCTATAATTAAATAATGATCCAGCAATAGACAAATCCAGTAATTGTGTTCTCAGAATATACCCATAGAAGAATTGTTAATCTTGATCGAGTCGCTTATCTTTACTTTTGAAAAGGGTAATCGTTGGAAAAATTAATGAATTTTTTCGCATAACTTTACCAACTTCGAAATTGATTTAAAGTGGAAGAACCTTGATTACCCAAGTACCGAAAAAATCTTGTAAGAGTTAGGAAAAAAATTTCACTGTGTATACATAATTACCCTTAAATGTTTTATTCCAAGGCTAAATTAAAACTTTATTGTTGAACTTTCAAAAATTTCTCCAGTTTTGGAGAAAGGTGAGAAGATAAAAGTGAACTTTTCCTTTCAAATGCAAACAGAGGGAAGGCACAAAGGCACGTGGGGAGCAAAAGAAACCTTCTCCCTCCTCCCCCCGAAGAACTTCGAGCAACTGAATTACAAATGCTTTTGTGACGTACCGGATCAACTTATTTTTTACCGTAGTCCTAATTTTTGACGTTTACTTGGCACATCTTTAAAGTACGTGGATTTCGGACCGACGCGGGCATCAATGGGTTGGTAACAAACGTTTTGTTTGTTTGCACATAACATCAACCCACCCCAGCTAAAATATAGGTAAACTATACGATCTTTAGTGTACCCTCCAGCATATTTAAATTTCTGTTGGTCCCTACTGAAACTGTTATCTAATTAATAACTTATGTTTCTCTTATTTTGTTAAATCCTATTTCCTAACAGTATTATATATATATATATTATATTGATATAATATTAACTAAGCAAAAATATATATATAGATCTATTTGGAAAACATTAACAACTATATTCCTGCCTTGATTATGAATCGAAAACGTTCAAGCTATTATGACCTGATATCAATAGTTAAAGAGATATGCGACATCAAAGTTTGCATTTTTTTTTTCAATATTTATGACTTATTTTTTGTATGACGTTCGACTATCATTACAGTAACCCAAAAACCAAAATAAAAAAATTAATTCCCTTTAATACAATAATACCAAAAAATAAAAACCTTCGAATTCCAATTGGAAAACATTCCAATTGGAATTTTTCAGGGTTTTTGTCATTTTATTTAACTTGTATTAAAACGAATGAATTTTTCGTAATTGATATTAGTTACTATAATGATAGTCCAACGTTTTACGAAAAATAAGTCAGAAATTTTGATAAAAAATGTAAACTTTGATGTTGCATATATCTATAACTATTGATATTAGGTCATGATAGCTTGAACATTTTCGACTCATAATCAAGGCAGGAGTATATTCCTGCGAGGTTATTAATGTCTTACAAATAACCCTCTATATATATATAGTTTCTCTCACACAAGTTATACATGTCGATACCTAAATAATAGCTATTTAAAATATTTTTGATGTTTACAGCGTTAACTTTGTGGTTGAACGTAATTATAAATTTTAATTAAATAACTTTGTATAAAACCACTTAAATAATGATTCTACGTCTACCGGTATCGATAACACCGTATCTTCATCGAGACTGACGTACAACTGACTATCCATTACCTATCCTAGTAAACAAATCAATTATGAATGGGGTCGTGGCTACAGCTATGGTGGGGGTAATTGAGGGGTGGACGCCGAAATGCGAAATATAATCTAGTAGCGGGCTATTCATGAAATTTATCTGATAGTTAATAATGTCAGCTTAAGTATTGAGGATCTTTTTTATTCCTAAGTTATCTAATCTAAGGCCTCTATTATTGATATGTAGAATTTCAATGCGGTTTTCCTGTCCATCTATTGGACCATCTTTTAGAAACATTTAGGTACTCCGCTCGATTATTTCGCTTTGTTTGCCGCTTTAATTATCTAAAATGCTGATTTTTTATAACTTTCTAGATTATTCTAGTTTTTAAGGGAAGATTCTCGTCGCTTATTGGCTGTTCCAGTGGTTTGTATACGTTTCGCGTACGTTGTTAATAATTGTACATTTCTGTATCTTTTTTTTGATGTTTCCCTAGTGTTGTTCCAAATGACATATCACCAGGGATTTAGATCTACAACTCGTTACAGTAATTTTATCCACAGTTACTCAGGCAGTGAATATATTGAAGCATGAATTTTACGCAAATACAAATTTCGTAAAAAACATCGAAATAAATTATTTATGTAACAGAATATTATGGAATATTGAAATCCAAATAATTTGACTAAAATTGTGATGAAAATTTTGCGAGACATATTTTGTAATTCGATTTTTTTCGATATACGTGCTTACGTAAATTTCGTACTTCAATATCCTCACTGCACACCCCTGATCGTTAGGAACCTGCGCAAATACGAATAAATCTCTGAACACCCAAAGCCTGCCCGCCGATAAAAGTGTAGTATATTAAAACAACAATGGTTTTTATTCAGTTTATAAAAATCATAGCCTCGAGGCATATTGTACCCTCCAACAGAAATAGAAAGGTCAAAGAGTCATTTGATTGTCAAAAACGTATCCAATTATAAAATTTGATATAAATTTCATGTTCGTAGAAAAATGTACGAACTATTATTTATTTGGGTAGCAGTACTTTTATGCGGAAAAATAATATTCATATTTCTGTTAAATATTTTCTTTTGCGTGTTCGCCCCTCATTTGAAGTCCTGAATACGTAAATTTATTCCTTTCAATAAAACATTACTTTCAATTGAAAACGTTCCTTGAAGCTCTCTATTTCTTGACGTCGTTTTGAATAGCTTTTAAATCGTCAAGCGGCTTGAAAATGTGGAAATGCATTTCCGACATTTCAAATATCCCCGCGGAAGCGCAATACAAAGCCTCTGTTAATTTGCAATGCCATGCACATTCACAGATGACACGTTTGGGGTCCTTATTAAGAAGCCAAGTTGTTCATTTGAATTTGGATGCCACGAAGCGTGGTATCGTGTTAGCTGCGATAATTTAATTTCAACTATCTAAAAATAAAATTTACATCTATTTATTTTGAGATTTTCTGCTGGTAGGTAAATCGTAGAAATATAAATTTTTGTAGGGCTTATGTTAAAAAAAAGTGTGTAAAACTTCTCGGAATGTTAATATTCGCGTTAAAGAACATTTAAAATGTTTGAATAGGAATGGCTTTTCTGAATTCGCCAATCACTTGATTGATGAAAATCATTATTTTTGCCGTAACACAGGGGTTCATATTCTACATACAAATGGGTTGGGAATTAGACTAGATAATTTAGAAGCTCTGGAAATAAAATAGTCAGTCAACACTAATAATGAAATACTTAATAATCAATTATGTTTATCCAACAGTCCTATACTAAATATTATTCCCATATAAATCCTACTAATTTCTCACATATCTTTCCCTTTCCTTTTCACTCTCCTAGAGTTCAATCTTTTGTTGTAATTTAGCTCTTTCTAGTCCATTTGCTGGTCTATCTATCTTTTATTATCGTGTAATTTTATATTATGTTCTCTTTCACAATTACTGGTATATTGTTGTCTCACTTGTTTGTAATTTGTCTCTCTATCTCTCTATATGTTGTCATTATCGTGTAATTTTATATTATGTCTCTTTCATATGTACTCGTATATTGTTGCCTCTGTATTTATTGTTTAGTTATTAAGTTGCCCTGATGAAGCTTAAGTTTAAGCGAAACCGGTTGGCACGACAATAAATCGTGGTTTAATACAAAGTAAAGTGTTTTTATTTATTTTAATATGTAAAACCTCAAAGTTATTGCTTTCTACCAAGGTATTTTATTATAATTCATTTTCCATAAATTATTTATTTTTTAATATTTTGTTTGTCTATACTTTGATTTTTTATTATAATTTTGTTAGTATACAATTGTATCCTGAAAAAGGAGCCATGAGCTCTGAAATATGTTGATATTTTGAATACAAAAGTGGTGAAAACTAATAATGTCGTCACAAAATTATTTTGCTGTTTTTGAAGAAGAACTAATTCTTTTACCGGATTATCATTTTAGAGTTAATACACATTCGTGGAGTGGAATTAAAGTGATATTGATTACATAATTATTTTATTACAAATATGAGCGCATATGGATCACGTAATTGAAATTGTGACCGACGTGCAAATCATGAGGATAATTTTACTACTGATTATTGTATGACTTAAATTCGCTAGTAATTGTGGATATTAATAATTTGTAAACTGATTCTAATCATAGCTGCGGCCGGCGAACAATGTTTTATATATAGTGCGGTGATAAGAAAATCCGAGCTTAGTGTCAAGACAAAACTGACTGTTTTCAAATAAGTGTACAGGCCCACCCTAATATGTGGGCATCAAATGTGGATCCTGACGGAGAGAGAGAGAGAGAGAGAGAGAGAGAGAGAGAGAGAAAGAATCCAGGCTGCCGAGATGCAATACATGTTATGTAATGTTACCCGTCAAAAACGACGGTAGTTTTACATGCCGGTTCCTAAAGAATAAGTATTTACTTATTTATAGGCGACACCAATGAAATACTATTTTTATTTGAAACACGTCTCCGGCCGTTTAATTTCGCTTTTTAGCCATGAATTAGAAAGAAATAACGACGTTACACGAAGTTACGGGGACAGATAGACAGACAGACAGGCGGACGGATGGACGGACAGACGAACAGACAACGAAATTTCTCGAAAAAAAATGTTTGATTTCTCTTTTAGGATTTACCCTGCTGGTTCTACTGAATATCACAGAAGAATTTAATACATTATTGCTGTACATACAGAAATAAATGTAATAATTTTAATTTACAAAATCCCTGGGGATGGAACCGACCACCCCTTGAGCATTAGATTAAACGATTTCAAGGACATTTATCGAATGGTTTGACTAGGCAAATTTGATACGGGGATACGATCAAATGGTCTACGGTCTGTAGAAACATTCACTTAGTATGGAAATTCCTTGGGAAACTATTGAACGATTTTCCTGAAGGTTCGCTAATAAACCAGATAAACCGAGGCCCTGCAGGGGGCTGGTGTGGGAAGGGTTGTTCAGCCCTGATAAGGAGTATTATCCTTAATACGGCGTTCGAGGAAAGGGAAGTCATATTTCGAACCTAAATTTCAATATATTTTCTGCGCAGATTGGCTCGATTATAATATTAAATGGTATACAGAACTGAGAATATGGGAAAAATTTTAAATGCGAAAATAATTTATATCTATGGAAACCGTTGGGAATGCACAGGGTGGTCGAAAATAATAAAATAATGATATATAAATACTCTGGGTCACTCACTATACGCCCGTCATTGCAACCCTAAACAAAATATAGGTAAAAGTCTTTGTATTACGTATTGTATTAAAACTCCTTGTATTACCTATTGTCGGATATAGAGGAACGACCTGTACCGTTGAGGTATAGAGCGGATTGATACCTGATGAAGTTGAATGCGACTTTAACGAAACGTCGAAAACGTTGGATTAATTCATGTAAGTATCTTTGGTGAGTGGTTAAGAGCATTGACATGAACGCACCCGACGATGCGCGCAGATTTCACGTACTAAAAGTAAGTCGCGTGATTATTTTTTCATACGATAAGATGACGTGAACTCATGTAATCGTAAAGAATTTATGATTTTAGAAGATTAAAAATGAAAAAAAAAAAACATGATTTTGATTTAATTTTTTAAATAATTTAGATTTTTATGTGAGGTATATGAAAGGAAATGCAGCGATATCCCTCTGAGGTGTTTCAGAGATGAATACAAGAAAGCAGAATTTTTTCTGGAATAAATGTATAGGTAAATAAATATTTAACTTTTGAATACGGCTTTTGCTACAAAATAGTGGATATTGCAGCTTTTGCTAGTTACATAATTGGATATTTATGTGTTAACTATGATCTTTCAGCATAAAATTAACATTTACAATCACTTCAGTATGAAGCGACCATTTTGTCATAAATCCTTGGACATTTTTGAGTTGAAGTAGATATTTTGTACACAACAAGAATATTAAGGCGATCGTCTAGCAGAATGAGCAAATTTCACCATTTTTTCTCATATCTTCTCTTGCGTTTTTTATTACATTTTTGTATGGAAATATCTCATTTTAAAATTTATTCATCAGGTTACATATATTTTAAATACGAATATCTTATTAAAATGTCATAAACTAAATTAAATAATTGATTAATAAATTACCAAACCTTCGATGTTTTAAAAATGAAGAAAATTGCTCCACTTTGTGGGCCTTTTATGACTGAACGGCGTGTGAGATGTCTTTTTTATTCAATAATATTACAAAGTTAACGATTATCTTAAATTTGTTACAATTATAGAAAAATCTGTTAATACGTTTACATGCAATTTATGTTTTATTTATGTGCAGCTGTCTTGAAACTGAAAAGCAATATATTGTTTATTTTTTCATAAATTCTACTAACCACAAATACAACATCGCACGGACCCACACCTTACCGATAGTTGGATAAGATTGTTCCCCCAACTAATACACCGCCGCCTCTAGCATTACAGAATTGAATCCCTAATTTGAAAATGATGAATGACCATTTGCTATTATTTACTCTGGGTTTAGTTCGGGAGGGGTTGACTTGAATATGATTTAGTGTTAACTATTTTGTTCGAGAGCTCCCACACTTACCTTAACTTATACCGAAGTAAGAACTTGGGATTTGCGAGAGCTTTGATATACACTCGGATACTCGGGAACCTAGATGTACGTGTTTCAAATATTTGAGCATAAACTGTTCTGTTATTTCAGAAAGTGAAACATTTGATTTATTATGAGGGTTACTATAAATTTATATATTAAAAATACGAAATAATGCACTTATGGCATTGAATCAAGACCTTTTCAGAACAGATATGACTACAATCTAAACTCAAAACGAAAATTCTTATTATATATGCATAATATAAGACGGAAATATTTATACAGCAGAAATCCTGAAAAAAACTCTCAAATGATCCATTGTATACAAATATCGTGTAATTTGCAATATATAGTATGTGCAAACTATTTTTACCTGAAAGATTTTTGTTTTATTACGTTGTTTCCATCATCAGCTATACAACTATAAATTTTTCATTTAACTCAATAAATACAGGGTGTCCCGTATCTCAACGTCAAGCCGAAATCGGGTGATAGGCCAAGTCATAATAGTTATCAGAAAAATGTTTAAAAAAATAATAAAACAGTCTGTTAAAACTGGACAAAGTATTGATTTTGAATACCTGGTTTGGTTAAAAAGTGACATTTTCTTCCAAGCTGCAGCAACTTGCTTTGAATTTTGGATAAAAGTTTACAGAAGCATTATTCAGGATTACATAATGATAAAAAAAAAATTAAGAAACAAAGATTTGTAGCAACTGGAGTGAAAAGACCATCTTAGGGTGAAAATTTTTTTGGTGTTTTATTAAATGCTTATAATTTTTAAAACACATTACTTAGATTTTTTCAAATATTTTCCTGATAGCTATTATGGCCTATCACCCGATTTTCGCTTGACGTCAAGATATGGGACAACCTGTATAGACAGGACGACAATTTGTTTTTACTATATTTGTTAATACACAAATATTTAGAAAAATATATGTTGTTGTCTATTAACAAACTGATTCAATTTATTTACAACTGTACTTAATGATCAATTGTCTGGGCTTTTAGTTCTAGTAAGCGTTTTTTAAGGTTTACAGTTAAAAATGCAGTAATGTAAATAATAAGGCTAGTTATTTATAAAATTATAAATATATCATTTCAAAATATTATTATCAGTTGATTTTCTCGATCATCCCTTAACTTTCTTACAAAAAAAAGGAATGTATTTTTATACAAGAAAAAACATTTATTTTTCTTCGGCTTTGTATTTTTTTACTGTGAAGCAAAATTTAATATTAATGAAATTTCATTCGTCTTTGAATACTGTAATATGGATGACTCGATGTTATTTATAAAACCAAGCTTATAATATTTGCAATCTTTTCAGAATTTCACATTTTATACATCAAAATCTTTATTTCGTTTATTTATATCCCAGAGATATCCTGGAGGAAAATTTTAATTGGGTTTATTTCTCACTTTTTCCTGCTTTTGTAATCGTCCCCAAGATGCTTCCAGTGCCCCTGAAAGGGATGAAATATATTTAGGAAGGTCCATTTAATTGTTGTCATCCCTTATATTTCACGTTTCTACCCTTACACAAACAATACACACATTGTCCCTTGTACCCTAGCATGCTTAACCTTTAAAATACTAAAGTTTGTACCTTTGTACGGAAATTGTATAGATTTTCTTAAAATTTTGAAATCGAGAAAATGAAATTTAATTTTATTTATGACGTATTAAAAAATAACAATCTTTTATAATATTCGTTTTATTTATAAAATTCCTAACACTATTTACGAATTTATGAACATTGCTATGAAAAATAAATATTTCAAATTTTTTTAGCTTAATATAGAGAGATTAGAATATAACAAAAATATCATATTTAATGTTGTATTCACAAGTATATAAGCAAAGACCTTATCATTCTCATTTTTACTTTAATCTTATATTTTCTAATTATGTGCCATATACATACAACATGTATGCCACCACAAACTACACTACACAATTAGTATACAACTATACTAATATCCGCTACATATTTTTACATCTTACTTATACACATTACACATAATTATGTAAAATGAAATGAAAAACTAAATTGAAAATTTTTGATGCTCACTGTGTATGCTTAAACAAATTAATGTACTAATTATATTGCATTTTTTCTGATAAAATGAATGTATAATTAACAGAAAATAATGATATATTAACTATAAAGATACGCAAAGTATTAAATTACTTAATGATTTTGTTACGTCATAATTACACACCAAAAAAAAATTATTTTAAGACAATTTTTTTCAAAAGACTACCTACTTCCTACGCTTTACTCGAATACTTTGGCGAATATAAAATAAAAAAATATGTTTAATGAATTGTATCAATCTTCGCGCTCAATGGGTTAAAAGGTCTTTATACAAAGGTTCGAGTTTAGACCGCTCCCGAAAGTTTACCCTTTCCACTCCTTAACCTATTGTTCCATACTTTTGACAAACTGCCCGTTATACGAGAATTTGGATCTCGAAAGTTAGCAGAAAGAAAATTTACTGAATTAATGTGGGTCCTTAATCCTCAAGGTTACATATTTATTACCCGCATTGAAGTGGGATTGTATTAAGAAAATCTTGAATTTATATAAATTCTTCCCTCTTGATTTCTCCAGCATTTCCACATTCATTTTCTAATTAAAACTTATAATTACTAATATATTTTGCCTACCAAACATAAACGAAAAATCGTATATTTATAAACCTTGTAAACTAGATTTATTTTGAATTACGCAACAAAGAATAGTCATTAGGGGGTTATATTATATTATCACATGTCGTGTCTGCGGAAGGAATTAATGAAAATACTGGAGTTTAATACAGGATTCATTTATTACTGATTAATCAATGAGTAGTGGATGGATCGTATAGCGAAGCTAAAATGGCAATGCAATGACAAGGCAATGCAATGACAAGGCAATGCAAGACTGGATACTACAAGATGGCCTCCCAGAGTTCTGAAATGGAGACCTTGGGAAAATAAAAGAGGCATCGGAAGACCTCAAAGGAGATGGGCCGATGATATTGTCGCTGTGGGGGGAAAGAAATGGCTACAATTAGCCAACAACAGGGAAGAATGGAAAAATAAGGAAGAGGCCTATATCCAGCAGTGGAAACACGAAGGCTGATGAAGAAAAAGAAGAAGAATTAATTAATCAAACACACAAAGTCACTTGACACTCTTTGACTTAACGCTATTATTAAAATTAAACAATTTCGTAAATTTATCACTCGTAAATATACACTTTATAATCGCTTTGGTCTCTGGCTTCTACTAAACTTCAGAACAAACCGACTGGCCGCAATTTTCTAAAAAATTTTCGGTGTATTCCCGTGTATTTTAGACCCTACTCCTTTCTTACCCCCACTTTCCAATTTACTGTCTGCTATAATACAGTAAATTACTAGTGTAGCAGGCAGGGCGTCAAATCAATTTACTGTTTACTTGCTGCCAATACACTCAGCAACAATGAAAAAAGCTTAATTTAATTTTGTAAACACTGTAAACATTTGTAACATTGAACATTGAATAAACATTGAATTGAATAAACTGTCAAACGCTCATAATGCTGGGAAATATTATTTTTTTGTAATATATACTTGTATGAAATGTAGCCAAGATCGTTGAAGATTATTTATCACTGTGGAATCCGACATAAAAGCGTAAACATACGAACTGTGTATCCCGATTCGTATCTCCTATAAACAATTGAATTTTAATTCCATCACATTAGGCTAACTGAAGCCGACCACCCTTCGCTCGGGTTCCACGCAGGGGTGTCACAATCGATCCCACGGTCCCCGTATCGGTTCTAAGTATCTCTAATCTCTACGGGAAATCAGGCCGGTACTCCATCACGTCCCTTTATAATCGCCAGACCCTGCTGGAACCTATCTTAAATCTAGGGAACACATCTAACAGAAATCTTTGTTCCAGTGGCGTACGAGTGTATTACAACCCCGCTGTAATTGAAACACTATAATAATAATAAATCCTTTAAAACCATATATTTTTTTCACAGACATGTTCCAAAAATTACCATTGCATCATCAGGATGCTGTATACCTGTCGAAAAATTCGAATGAATAAAATTTATTTTGTTCCAATTATTTGAAAAATCATTTTTAAAAAAAAATATTATTACTGAAGTTTTTTTTTTTAAATAATTTTTCAAATAACAGTTATACAGCACCCTGGTGATGGAATGGTAATTTCTGAAACATGGTGGTGAAAAAAAAAATAATTTGGCAAAATAGTTTTTGTTCAGTAACACGTAACAATTAACAGAAATTTTTTTCGAAGAGTTTATTTAATGCACATCCGTTACTTATTTTTATACATGCACCCCATTTTTCAAGTTCACATTAAATATTTATTAATGTGTGAACGTAATTTTGACCCTTTTTACTCCCTTTCTTTTTTGTTTGTTGTCTGCGGAATAATTTTGGATCAATTTTTAACCCTTTTCCCGCTATCCAATCAAGCTGAAACTTTGCAAGCTGACTTGTGGAGATGATATTAATGGTCTAACAAATTTTCGTTTAAAAATATTAATAATTATAGTATAATTTTGGATTTTTTGAAATTTTAATGGTTTTTTCAAATTGGAATCATGACCCCGACGCGTAAAGTAGGCACAAAACCTGATTAATTGAGAAAGAGGGTATATGGGTTAGTTTTTTTATTTATTTTTAATGATGTCCCAAGTCACAATTTTCATTAAAAATAATTAGTTTAGATTTATAATTTATTGTCTCAATTAAATTTATATAATATTTATCTAAATAGGAAAGCCTGGTTTTAGAATTTAATTTAAAATATTTATACCTTTACAAAATTCCAGAGAACCAATTAATATTGTTTAATGAATTCCAGGGAACAAATAATACGTCATCACACCGAGTCTTCTGTTTTTATTCCTATCAAATGATTCTACGCATGACTACCGTTTTATATTTTAATTAAATTTCGATTTACGTATAATTTACATAAAGAAATTGGAGAGAGCGAAATTTTTTGACCTTTGCACAGGCTTTAACTAATTTAAATAAGTATTTTTGCGAAATTTCGTCCACGCCAAAGAAATAAAATATCCGGAAAAGCGTAGTGAGATGGTTTTAATCTCATTAGGATCCTTGAGAGAAATTGAAATAAAATTTGAATGATGTGCAATATTTACATACGCATTAAGGTTGAGAAAGGGGCAAAGTGAGTAGAGAGCGAGTATTGTGTCTTGCACAGGGTCCCAAAGAGTAATACTGTAAATTTAGGATTGGCTGACAATAAACTAAATGTGCATTAATATTATGGTGAGAGAATGGAGTAACTATGCAAAGGTTTTGATCGATCAAGTAATACATAATTATATTTTTCTTTAAATTATCTCGATTTAACTTTGCCACACCCACTAAGTTATATGTACTTATTTATTTATTAAGGGATCTTAACAGTTTTTTAAACATAATAGTGTAAAAGCATAGTTTTCATTTCATAGACCAATTAAAAATATTTAAAGATAAGTCAGAAACTTAAGGCTTTTTTTAATCAGAATTCATCTCAAAGAAAACACCATTCACGATTCTGCAGGCGGGATGTTTTATTTATTTTCCGATAAATATTTACGTAACTGTCATCGTATTTCATACTCACTTAATTCTATTTTCGAACAAAAATAAGACGTGTCGTATTTGATTTTTCCATATTTTCCATTCCGATATCCCTTACTTTTACAGTTGTCAGTTATTCCAGGACCGCTTTATTCCCTTTGATTTTATTAACCTTCCGTCAAATTTGATGCAGGGTAGTAAAACAAAGTATCATCCCCTCCTGGAGTAAATCCAGGCTACGCCACTGACGACCGCCCCTCCCCTCCCCCTTCCTGACCGGAGAGCCTCAATCTCAAATCTACCGTAACAGTGAAACGTAAATCTCGGATCTTAAAAGAATGTACTTCGTGGGCCCGGGTTGTCCTTTGTTGAGGACACTTTTAAAGGACATTGTTAACTTTTGTTGCAAGAGAACGGTACGTGATTGAAAGGTTATCGCGAAATCTGTTGAGAAATGGAAGTAAACGACGTAGGTGTTACGTATAGGAGACGAAAGCGAATTTATCTCTTTTTAGTAAGTTTTAACTTTTATCTAAACTTTAGGAAATAAATAGTAATTTGTCTCCGGCAATGTAATAATTTGCTTAAGAATATCACATTCACCAATTTTTCTCTCCCCTTTTCAATATTTCTGTAATAACCACACTTCCAATTTACACCAGTAATTCCAGCTCCAACCATAGACATATTTTATATACATTTTAATGATTAAAGTTAGGAAAATTAAACTGAAATGGTGAAATAAGATTATTAGAAAAAAAAATTTACTGTTTGTTAAAATAAATTAAATATATATTTTGCTTTAATTATTGAGGATCATTATTTTTATTATTTTTTAATTATTTTATTTTATTTTCCTTGAGACACTAGTACAATACTAAGTGAAAATCACAATAGAATCCTTCAGAATATCGGGAAATTTACCTCTATGAAAAAACGCAAACGGCTTTAATGCAGTTTTTATTAAAGCAAGATCACAATGAGTAATTGGATATGCAGTTCTCTCCGTGCCTAGGCTGATAAGGCCTGACGTCAGTCGAGCGGTGACGCAGCGCGCGTGGGCCGTTGGAGGTCGTAGACAGCTGAGCGCGGTGTGTGTGATGTCACAGTGAACAGCTGAAGTTGTGCCGTTGCGGAGTAGTCTGCGTAGTGTCGATGAGGACGAACTAACTTTCAGTGTCCCAATGTACCACTTATATCGTATATCTGCCTGGCGCGCGTGCACATCTGCGTAAGAATTGTAGCGTCGGTGTCTGCGCCAAACGTTGAAACATCCCTGTTGGAGAATCCATTCTTTCAGGATAGATGAGTATACCCTTTTGCCAGCGTTTTTGGATATCTCAAATGTTGTCTGTCTCTGTACGAATTCAATCGCGTCAGCACTTTTGGAGGGTACGTGTGACTTGTGTTACCTCGGCCGGTTCGTATTTATCTTGGAAATGCTTTAATACTACGCTGTTAGTTTGGCTGTAGGTAAATGGGGCATTGGCACCTTAAATACCCAGATGTGTTTTAGGGATGAAGCTATATTTTATATGGGAAAGTAGGTATGGAAGTATTTTTAGGTGTTCAAAAGGCTTAGATCGTAAGTCCTATGATCCAAACCTCACCCTTAGCCCGTAACTAAAAAAACTTCCTTAACTACTTTTCCATATAAAATATAGCTTCGTCTCTATGGGACATCTACACATAATATATCTTAAATACAATCTTTAATTCAAACGTAATCTAGTATCCCAATAACAAGGGTCTTCAATCTGCTATAGCAACCTTTATACATTCAAATCATTGCAGCGTGATCATGTATGAAAGAAGTACGTGACATGCATAGTTTTAAAGCACGTATGGTGGAAGAGACAAACAATCAAATTAATTAATTGGTTTCAATCACTTGCTTAAAGGAGTAATAAAATGGCTTTGTATACTTTGCCATTATTCTACCTTAAAAAATAACCTTTCTTTGGCATTAAAGGTTAGGGATATTAAATGAATTCTTCATTTTTTTATATAGAAAAGTTTTCTGAAGAAAAGTCGTTCAGATTTAATATATAAATGTGAAACGTAGGCGAAGCCGTTTAGCTGGAAGCTGTTCAATAAAAAATACCAAATCTATTTTAGTCTCTTATGGAAAAAAACTAAATATTTCTATTTTACTTAAGCTAAGTAGACTTTATATCCACTCATCCATATGATTATTTTATACACGGTCAGTGATGACTGATAGCCAGCTTTAGTATTCGCAGGTAACTAATTTATTTATGCATATATATACGTATAGGATACAATTTTATCTAATAAAAAACGTGAAAAAAATTGGTTTTTATATTTATTTATTTATGTTAAGCAAAATTTTAAATTAAATTAAATTATAATAAATATTATTCTCGGTTTAGGTATTTTTATGTGTTACAGCTGTTTCGGCTTGTAAGGTATCAAACAGTGGATATACCACGTTCAAACGACTTATTTATAAAATTTTAAGTTACCCCTTCCCCTTTAGAGTAATTAGATATTTGTGGTAAAGCCCTGTAGTAATGTACGTTTTTTCCGGGCACTTATCATTAAAGGTGCCTCGGTTAGCGTTATGCTTAATTATCAAAATTCCCCGTTTTCTGCAAGTGTTAATTATAAATATTATTTTTATATGTTGGGTATAAAAGCAAAGGCAGCAATATCCAAAAAAAATGTTAATGCAGGCATCGAGGATTACTAATTTACGAGTATAATGTACTGATATTATAGATAAACAGAGTCGCAATCGCCAATATGATCTCCAGTAAAAGAAGATAGAATACATAAGGTTCTCTGGTGTCTTCTAGTATATAAATACAACTTCTTCTACTAATTTACTATCCAACGTGCGGATGTTCTTATTATGGCGTGGTCAGCTACGGAATCTGGCCGTACGCAGTAACCAATTTCGGCCAATCAGGGCAAGGTACAGTCAACGGGCTCCCGGTCGCCGCAGCGATAGCCATTTTTTCAACAATCAAGCGATAGCCATTTTATCTACAATCAAGCGATAGCCATTTTATCAACAATCAAGCGATAGCCATTTTATCAACAACCAAGCGATAGCCATTTTATCAACAATCAAGCGATAGCCATTTTATCAACTCCAATAATAAAAACTTATGTCCGCAACCATAACCTGTAAAAATTGTCCCAATAAACAGCAACTACACATAGTGAATATCATTTTAGCTCTGTATTAACAAGCTCTAGTTGGCTGTAGTGTAGTAGACAAAATAAAGAAAGGAGTGCTGAGATAATTTGAAAAATATATGGGGCGAGTGTTGAAGGCAACAGGAATTGGGCGTTCGAAAAAGACCTGGCGTAATCAAAAACTACAAATATTAGAGGATGGCCATTTTAAAAGCCTCGACATCTGTAGAGCTTGCACGAGAAGATGTATGAATGTAGCCGAGAGTGAGCCAAAAGTTATGTGTCAATATATAAGAATATGGCGTTCGATCTTCAAACAACGTAATGGTTGGTTAGTTAGTTATTTTATTGTTTCTACTGTACAAATTACTCCACATTTTCACACACAAAACACACGCCGACACTAGAGAATTCTTCTGAGTGGTTAAGAATTCTTCTCTCACTAGAACAAACCCGCCAAAATTGTGTTTTTTTAATAGAAGTGCGCAGACAGAATACGCATTGCATTAATACTGCTACTATTTTTAAACTTAGTCAAATGCCTGCGCTATTGAAAAAAAGGCTTCCTTTCTGATCTGACAACTAGGCATATGTCTTAACCACTAGAACAATAAGAAGGTCGATTCGGCAAGTTTCCGTTTACAATGCCATGTCGACAGCAGCTTCTGTATGTCTTTACGTAAGCGTCAAGCGTATGATAAACAAAACAGAAGAGCCTGGAAGATACAACAGAAGAAAATGTAAACATCCATTGAATCATGACAGTATTTTTAATGGTCTACACTAAATCGTATATAACCAATAAAATCAATTAAATTTAACAAGTATCCCTTTTGATATAGATACTGCCTTTTTTACTCCCTTTATATTAACTCGTGGCGTCTGCTTGCTTGCTTACCGGCTTGCCGTCGAAAAAACTTTGGATCGATTTTTAACCCTTCCCGTAATCCAATCGAGCTGAAAATTTGCAAGTAGACTCGAGGCGACGATTTTTTTTATTTATTAGATACTATTTAGATACAATTTGTACATGTTTAATATAATAATATGTATGTATAATGAAATTGTAGATATTATTGTTCTTAGTCCTCCTCACTAGGGGTTCCTGTGCTGAGGCGGACTGGTATATACTTATTTATTTTCTATTTTTAAATTACTGCGAAGTTTTCAATACTCGTTCTAATTTATCTGCATCTACTTGTTTTAGCCATGGTTTTAACTTTTTTTTGAACTCTTCAATCTTTTCAATATTTTTGAGGGTTGGGGGAAGGATATTGTAGAGTTTTGTTGCAAAATTAAGAAGATCTATCAAATTTTCGTTAAAAAAATAATAATTATAGTATAATTTTGAATTTTTTCAAATTGGAATCATACAAAAGTTTGATTATTAGCAACGGTGGCCTGATAACGTCGCTGAATATTATCTAAATTTGAATTACTCCGTTGGTATACATAATAGGTACTTCACTACGAATTTAGAAAATCTAAATTGACTGACAAATGTTTTTAGAATTTAATATTCAAAGTATGAAGTGTCTTATCAAAGCTCAAAACATCTAACATTTTAGAAATATATTAAATTACTGTAAGTTTAGTGTTATGTTATATGTTTCAATTCGTCTTTAATTGTTGTTATTTTTACAAAGAAAGGGAGTATAATAAAAACTTGTTTTTTATGGGTTAGTTTTTTAATGTATCACTGTCGAACTCCAACCTCATACCCCAGCTGTACATGACACCCGACGTTTGAAACCTTTTTCAAGAATAAACAGTTGTGCGGAAATCGGCAGAATTAAAATAATAAATGTTTTTAATACGATATTTCTTAATTTTTTTATAATTAATAATCTGTAATTTGTCGGCGCACAATTCCCAAAGAGCCCAGAAGGTCTAGATGAACAAAAGCGATTAAGTTTGAGGGATGAGGGTCCGTAAAGGTTTAACATTATATATTATAAAATAAATTTTATTTAAATTTTGCACGGAATATATGTTCTTCTATTGTCTTCACAAAAAAGGTATTAAGAGATACAAAATTAGTTACCATTTTCTAAAGACACGTTATTATCATACCAGCCGGCTTTCATATGTAGCAAATATTGCATTGAAAGGGACAACAAATCACGGCACACTTATTTCACAAACGCTCTGCGTGTAGACAGAAAAATCAGGTAATTTGAAGTCACAGTGACTAAAATAACATACTCATTCTTACAATAGTGTAAGATTCTCTGTTCCTTTTTCCCCGAGACTTTTTCTCGGCGTAGCGTCGCGCCTGATCACGAAGAAACTCTGTTCCATAATAAATGCAAGTAAGGCAATTACCTTACTTTTGAGTTGCCAAGATTTCACGCTTGTAACGTATCTACAGTTTATTATATCATTGCCATTTTCACATTAAAAAATTATACTATTACAGCAAAATAGAGATACAGGATCAGAATACTATTTTGCGACAAGGCATAATATATACAGCATTTTTCTTACCTGATCAAAATTCATAAATGATTGGCATTTTTAAATAAACGTGTTATATAAATTAAATGTTTGCCTAGGAAATTTTTATTTAAAAAAAAGAGAAAATTAAAATGCTTTCACTGAGTATGTGTCACCTCATTATTACTACTATTTTCAAATAAAGAAAAACGTTTTCACTGTGAAAATAGTAGTAACTTACTGATCTCCTGGAAAGACGTTCGAACCCACGATCAATAGATCACTATGCGAGTATCCAAGCTTCCAGACCTACAAACATTATATTCCTATCATTAAATGTTCAAAAGGTATTTTGTGAGAGTACCATCTATAAACATAAAATAAAATTAGCATGATGACGTCACTAAAGCCGCCAGAATGCTTGGCCGGTTGAGTGAGCGATTTACTGGGCATTCCGCTCGACCAACTTCATCTGGCGCCATCTTGAAGATAGCACTACATCGTATTTAGTTTTGCTTGTAATATTGTCATTTGTAATAAAATATGTCACGGAATGGCAAGGAATTGAGCGCTATCCGAATTCCTCTCAATATCTCACAACACTAACAAAGAATCGATAATGGCCTTCAACAATCTCGGGTGATCTACAATATTTGTAAAATGCCTGGAAAAGCAGAGAAGCGACGAGGACATTCTCCTAAATACTAGAATAATCTTAAAAGTACGAAAGAATTAAAATTTGGGTATAAATACGAAACTACGCCTTGGCGTAAAGAATTGTCGTATTTGACAGTTCGTTCAGTGCGAAGTATGCGCAAGATGACGGCCAGGTGTACCCAGTCGTAAACTTGCGAAGCGACAAATATCGATCAAAATAATTGAGTACCTTATTGGTGAAATAAACTGGAGCAACTTCTATGTGTGAAAAATTAATATTCTAAAAGCAAATAATACATGTTACCCAGCAATAATAAAGTGTTCATTTGTGAATGATATATTGCGAGATAGTGTAATATAAAGTAGAACTTTAATTTTAAATCGTTTTCAGTGACTTTGAACATTGAATAATTAATTAATTATCTTTTATAGATATATAATTAAAAGCCAAATCAATAAATAATATAATTAATTATCAATTAATAAATCGCTAAATAATTGCCAGTGTTTATATTTATTCATTCCTCCTTAGCCACTAAACGTGATAATACAATAAATCTGTGATGAAATATGTCAGTACTTTTTTTGTAAATGTCTTAATGTGAGCCAACTTTAATACATAAATATGTAAACAAGAGTGACCATCTAATTGGAGAGAGATCATAATTTCTCTTTTAAATATCTTCTGAGACATGTGCTACGTTTGTAGCATAGTATTGATCTCTTTCCATTAAAGAGAAGCAATCGAATTAGTATGTGTTAGCCGAGCGTACGAGGCACATTATTTTGTTGTGTTGGTGTTTACACCCGTAAACTGAAAAAAACGAAATAATGTGCGCCGTATGCACGACTTACACGTACTAATTCGATTGTCTTTCTGAAATGGAAAGAGGTTTTCTCTAAGGCCCGAACAAACATGTAAAATTACTTCAATTTTAACGGGTTAGAGCTAGTAATATAATGATATAATGATCTTTTATCTTCTTCTTCCTTAGCCTTTATCCCTCCTCTGCTGGATGTAGGCCTCTTCCATTTTCTTCCACTCATCTCTGTTTCTCCCCCTTCGCATCCAGGTTCTTCCTGCTTGCTGGACTATGTCGTCAGACCACCTTTTGGGAGGTCCTCCGACGCTTCTATTTTTCGTCCAGGGCCTCCACTGTAGGATTCTGGGTGCCCATCTATCCCACTGCCATTTAAGTTTCGCAATACTGTCCATAATATCGGCAACTTTTGTTCGGCGTCTTATTTATTCATTTCTGATTTTATTTCGAAGCATCTGCCTTTTCGGGGCCCGCTGTGTACACTTTAATTTGTGTACGTTTTTTTCTGTTAGTGTTGCTGTTTCTAGGTCATATGTCAACATAGGTAGGATACATGTATCGAGCATTTTTCTTTTCAGCCATCTTTAGGCTTAAGAACAGGTTTATTTAGTCAGTAACATTAAATTAATTTCATTGAACAACTTTCTCATTTAGAATCAAACGATTTCCCCGACGGGATCGATTAATAAAGCAGCAAATTATTCTATTCCGACACACAACTCTCGCATCATCTACATACATACATGCGTCTGCGCACGCACGCTATTTAATTCTTGTTTTGTGTCATAAATCTTTATCATTATTCTCTCCTCGTTAATTTGCTCAACTCTATTCAATATTATAAGATAAATATTATATTATTTCCTTATTTGTTCCTTCTTACTCCACAAATGCTTAAGTGAAATAATTTCCTAAGGGACAGCTCCAGGCTTCACTTCCATATGTCAGTATGTACCAGAATTCCATTGCGTTTCCAATTAAAAATATTAAACTCTTCACTTCTGAAAAATTCTCAAAGCGATCATCAGATCACAATCCTCAGATGAGAAATGGATTTTAAATAAAGTGATTCAAAGGTAAGGTCAATTGGGGTAAGTTCATACGAGAGGTAAGTGCATCTTAAGCTTCTATCTTGCATACATATCATGTTACAGTGGTGCCATCTTAGAGCATTTTATTAAAGTCACATTAATTTACGCTATGACATAAAAATGGAGTTGAAACATGGTGTACGTTGTCAGTTATTAGCAACTTGATAATAATTATTTAGTTGAATTATATTTTGTTTTGCATGTATTGGTTAAATGAATATTTAAAAGAATTTTGATTAATAAGAGTACATTCACTTCCTCCATCATTTTTTCATACTGTTGCACATCCTCTAGATATTTTTGTATGGACAGAATTGTAACTATTGGTAGGTACTGACGTCAAGTTCTAATTGTATTAAACTATTTTTTAAATGAAACAATATTTTTTTGTCTCATCACTAACTAGCGGGAAAGAAGAAAGAAGCACTTACGGGGTGTGTGCATATACCGTGATCTTAATTAGAAAAATGCCCAAAAAATCAACTAAAAAGCATATTGTCACTTTATTATAAACCAAATTATATAAATAAATAGTTGTTAATTATACTACTAAATAATAGTCACAAATATTTGAAACCAATATTACAATCTGGCAAACTGTACAATCACTTTGAATTTCATCTATTCGTTTTCTATGCCACAATTACCCTAACTCAAATCAAATGCAGGAATATCCAAAAAAATAAAAATAAATTTTGAATGCAGAATTCTTGATTTGATGTATCTATCCCTTCCAAAATCATGTTTACCATAAATTTGTAGGCTATATTCCCTACAAAATATTATCTAATTGAGTACATTATGGCCAATAAGAATCTGTCAAAAGAAGCAAGACTAGCGGTACATAATGGCGTTCTAGTACCAACCCTTATGTATGGAAGTGAAGCCTGGAATTGGCAAAAGAGGAATGAAAGTAGACTGAATGCGGTTGAAATGCGGTCACTAAGACGCTTGTGTGGAAAATCTTTGGTCGATAGAGTGAGGAATGAACTAATTAGAAGTGAATGCAATGCTGGCTGTAGTGTGGTAGATAGAATAAAGAAAGGAGTGCTGAGATGGTTTGGTCATGTGGAACGTATGAACGAAGAAAGGATGGTTAAGAAAATAGATGAGGCGAATGTTGAAGGCAACAGGAATAGAGGGCGTCCGCGAAAGACCTGGCACGATCAGGTACTACAAGTATTTGAGGATGGCCCTGTTAAAAGCCGCAACAACCGTAGAACGTGTATGAGAAGATGTATGAATGTGGCCGAAGCAAAAGTGGTGTGCCAGGATAGAAGAGTGTGGCGTTCAATCCTCTCTGCCTACCCCTGCAGGGAAACGGCGTGATGGTTAGTTAGTTTTTTTTTTTATAAATTAGTAATCCTCGATCACTGCATTATTTTTTTATTTATTTTCCTGCCTTTGCTTATATTCCCCACAATCATGCCAATTCTTGTTGTGCCTCTTTTTAAAAACTGAATTTATTAATAAAACAGCGCAATCATCTAACGCCATCCCACGTAACCGCTTCATTTAGAAAATTAGCTTGCTTTGGCTAAATATGTACAACAGAATAAAGACCCGAAATTACCATCTTGCTCCGAAATATTGTTTCTCGGCTGGTATTTATGAAATGTATATCTGTCGTGTATAATTTCTGTAATTCCACCAAAGCTACGCTGTATAAAGGGGAATTGACCATTTCAGATGGTATCCTCGGCAATGATAATTATAATTCTGGCAGTCCTGCTGGGAATATTCCGGAATATTTACACGCAACCTTAAGGAGAAAGACTTACATTTTAACATGAAGGAACTATAATTGATATAAATTTCGTTGCTTTATAGTTTAATCCGCAGAAACAGGTTCGCGTTTTAAAAAAATATTTTAAGTACACAACAGTTGAGTATTATTTAATAAAACAAAATTATCAGATTCATTAATCAAAATAATTATCAAAATCTACATTTGCAAAAGAGTTTATTGAGTAGCTTCTTGGTTTCGTGGTTAGGACTCTCGCCTCGTGATCTAAAGGTCGCGGGTTAGAACCTCAGTCCATACCAGCAAGTTATTCATTTTTTCATGACACAAACGTTTAGCTTAATTTGAAAAGAGTAAGAATATTGATGTGACACGTATTCCGTGTTCGCATCTCTATTTTAAATGACATAGTAGTGTAATGTTAGTCCTGACGAAGAGATGGTACATCTCGAAAATGGTAGACCTAAAATCTGGTAGTGGTTTATACTAACTTAATTAACATTCTGTTATAATGTCACAAAGTTATTGCTTTAAATATTTAAAATATTAAAAATATACATACCTAATACGTATTTGTTTTCTGAACATATTTAAAATATATGCAATTAAATTTTAAAAATATTTTTTTCTAATTTTTGCTGTGAAACTACTCATCTTGGCACACAAATTCATTCTAATGAGGTATATATCTCACTTCCTATATCTTCAAGTATTTAAGTTCTCGATAAATAAATAAATAATTTAACAGAGAAGAAAAACTAGAGATAACAAGCGAAACAGACAGGCAATTTCAATGCAAATTTAAGCGATAAAATACCTATCAACGTGTAAAAAGTGTTTGATAGTAATCAGTGCGATACAAATTACGCGAATCAGAATTTATACATACAAGTGGAAGATTTTCGAGTGACTAGTGTGAGACTTGAGTTGAAGTGTAAGTACGAATTAAATTTTTGTACAGTGATTTTAGTTAATTAATATATCTTCTATTAATAAGAGGTATTTGATTTATCTCCCAACACCATCATTCTGTAATAATATCTATGATTTTATGACAATTATTGATATTTTTCATTATCCTTTACGGAATTTTACGCCCATTTTGGGGAGGTCTTGTGCGTTTTCTGGTAAATATATTCAAAAAAGTATATTCGACTGATAACAAAAATATATTAATTTATGGGAATCTAACAGTATAAACAAAAATCAGTTACACATAAATATTTAATAGTACAGAGACTATTTTACAAGTTTCTACAGAATTATCGTATAATGTATTAATAATACTCATCAACAATAACTTCACAATATACAAAAATATATTAAAATGAATAATACTGTCACAGAATGGCAAGCAGAAAGAAAAGCGCATTATCGGAATCTTAGGATCTAAAATGGTCTGCAATTATCTACAACCTTCGTAAAACGTCTTCTAACTTCTAGAAATACCTGGAACAACCGAAAAGCGACGAGAACCTTGGCCCAAATACTAGAATAATGTAGAACCCAAAAAATACTCGCATTTGGATATAAAGACGGAACTAGGCCACGGCGCAAAGGCAGTGTCATGGTTGACAGTTCTTTCATTGCGAAGTCGGCTGCAAGTCGCGAGGTCAGTCGCGAGATAATCGAAGCGAATAATTAGGCGAAATAATCAAGCGAAGTATCTATTTGGCGAAATAAACCAAAGCGACTTTTTTGTGCCAGAATGGAATATTCTACGATCGATAAATACGTGTTATCCTGCGATAATAAAGAAATAATATACGAGTGATATATTGCGAAATAGTGATGATTAAAGAATATCGTTAAGTTAGTTCGTGTTAAGTTACTTTGTACATTGAATAATTAATTGATCATTAATTATTAAATGCGCTAAATAATGATTAGTGTTTTCATTTTGTCTCACGCAGCCATGAACCATGACAATATCAAAAAAAATTATGTTCTGAGCAAAGCAGGAATCAAAAACAATAAATAAAATAAGCAATATGCAAAAAAATAATGTTTCAAAAATGAATGGGGTGAGAACCCATCCAATGTAGTTTCAAACTTATTTTTCCTTGAGATGTAAACTTAATTAATTTTGTTCGAATAATATTAGTCAATCCAGAGCATTAATATTTGGTAATATTAAATAACTAAATGAAAATGGAATATGAAGAACAGGCTTATCGTTTATTCGTATCTCTGAAAAATTTTTGTGTAACACAATCTACGTCCAAAGTATAGTGTTTTAATTGATTTCCTAAGATAAGATATGCTTCTAAAGCATAAAAAATAAGTTTTTAAAGACAGTGAATATTTTAAGGCACCTTATTTATTTTAGTTAACCTTTCTTTTCTTCGAGATTTTTTAGAAAGAAAAAAATTTTATTATATTTTATATTCAAAGAATGACAATAATTTTTTGAATAAACTCAACTTCAAAAACAAAATGTAATTTATTTTAAATAATAATTAAATAAAACTTAAGGTTACCTAATTAATATTAGAGAAAAAAGAATTTAGAAGATGATAACATCGGTAAAGACCGAGACAAATGTAAATTGATCAAATGTAAGCAAGTGATAATTAGAAATGATGGAAAATGATAAAATAACACAATAATTTTCAAACACATTTAATTAACGCTGTTAATAGCGATGCATCAAATTAAATGTGCTTTTCGGGTTTCGCCCACGTTTTAGAATTGTGGCTTTTATAACTAAAGCCTGCACAAAGCCACTCTGTAATGTTTAGTTTATTTCCCTCGAGGTTCCCTCAAAATTGTAATGATGTCTCTTAATTTGTTACGTGACCAATTAACAAATAAAGGTTGTATCAGTGGATCTAATCACTTAACCGAATGGCAGTACAAACAATATCTAATATTTTAGGCTCGCTGGACCGATGAAAAATAGGTTTTAAGATACACAGTGGACTCCTAAAATCAAAATTATTAACATTTTAGAAAAATTATGTAAGAGTTGATATGTAAAACGCTCACGTATATAAAAGGTAGATAAATTGAGACAATATTTATTAATTAATTTAAATACAAATTAACTAGGTTTAAACTACGATATTTTTGGTAACGCCAAACGGTTCTGAATCCTCCTTCTTTAGGGTAAACTATAAACCAAACCATATAAAATATGGGCAATTATAATTTTTTGGTAACTTGCTTTTCTGTGTAACTACCGTATGAAATTATTTTTAACGTAGTGAATTTGGTTTTTATTTTATTTGAAATGAATAACCACAGAATAATTGAAAATTAGACTGATTTGAAATAATTATGGATAATGTTTCAAAAAATGACAGCCACACATGATTTCTTGCACACCTAAGAGAGATTTTTAAAAATCGCTTTCAAAAAAAAACAACTTACATCCTCAGAGGCAAAATTAGTTATTACAGACTCATGCTTGTGTGAACAATTTAAAAGCTTTTTTATGTAGAATGTAGAATAAATATTCAAAATAAGCAAATGTAGGTAAATTTATTTACAGTAAGTAAACATTTTAAAACAAAGACGTTGCCTTATTTGGTGATTTTTGTAGTTTTGAATGAACCAGGCAATTAGTTACTTTTGACGGCGAGATGACATTCTTCTAATTAAAAAATGTACTATGTAGCCATAATCTAATTTTGATTTGCGAATGAAAATTACATAATGCTATGTGAGACTATAAATAATCTTAATTGAAAATTATCTCTTTGTGGACGACATTTAGTATTTGCGTTATCAGAACATACATATTAATTTATTTGTTCACCCCCAATATAGGCTTTTACATATTAATTTTGTAATGTACAAATATTTATATAAAAACAATATCAAGTAAAAGCAGTACCTACATAAAGATATAAAAATATAATGCCATATAATGTATTATATAAAATAAAAAAATATTAAAAACATGTATAAGTACTAAAATGTATAAGCAGTAAAATAAGAGCGTAGAAATATATATAACAAAGCATTAATGTGAATATAAAAAAATATGAAATATCTTAACATGTATGTAGTAATAGTGGAAGCTAGTATTGAAATAATATCATCTGTTTAAGTGTAAACTATATTTTTACTAGATTTTCATTGAAAATGTCAACCATGTAACCGTATTATTACCAGTCTTTAATATTCTGATGATCACCGAATTTGACTGGTAATTAGTTCTGGAATTGTGGAATCTAGAAAAATATTACTAAGCTTATTTATATTTTTTTCTAGAATATTAGCATTGTGAAGCAGTTACTGTAGTGTAAACAAGGTATTAATTGGGAAAACTTGATAAAACGGTAGAATTTGTAATATTTTGCATCGAATGCAGCGAAATCAAGTACGCGATATATCATATTATTACCGTATCTAATTTGATCCAGCCAAACTCCCATAAATCAATATGATAATTCGGCTTCATTACCATACCCCGCCCCTTGAACTCGATTGTTATGCATCGGCCGTAACAAACATTTGTTCCACACGGGCTTGTAACCCTAAAAACGAAATAATTTATGTTCAACTGTTGTGGGTAGTAAAATATCCGGTGCAAAATAAAAAAAATTCGCCCCAATTCCTGACAGTTTAAGTGATTTGTATCAAATATGTGATGTATGTTTGTCATTCATAATAGGGTCTTTTAACTGAAACCAAATAACCCATCCAGTTAAAATTTCTCATGTTATCTGATATCTCGTAAATTAATAAAACAAATTCACCAGAATTTTTTATATTAAAACAAGTTATATGGATCGATTGGAAAAATTCTATAAACACTCTTTGAAAATGAGTATTTGAATAATCAACATGTTTCAGGTTTCTTTGGACATAAAAAGGGGCCTTAAAGAGAGTTTTTTCTCTTGATTCACAATAATATGCAGTTTTGAATTCAAAACTGCACGAAATGAAATTTTAATAGTTTTTAAAGAAAATTTCATTAAAAATTTGTAAAGCACAAAACTGAGACAATGAGCATTTAGAAAACTAAATGTGTGTAGCTGTTTTGGGAGAAAACGCCAACCAGTCCAAAGGTATATTTTTGTGTCGGCGTGTGACGCATAATATGCAAGTGGCGCATGGTATGTGTGAGACGATTCAGCAGATACAGGATGAGTTGATGGATACAGGTCGTGAATTATACTCACGATTAAATGAGATTATTTTTGGCAGCGATTTACAGATGTGGCCTTGAGTACAGAAATATTATTTGCGATTTCTATAGCGGTCCGTGTCGGAGTGAATGTACCCATTATCAACAGGGACTTGGTTAGCCGCATCAACCCCCTGATTGTTTAATATCGAGGCGCGACGGCGATGGACTACCACAGTTTTATTAGGTTAGGATTAGAAAACCTTATGAATGTTTTTACTCAATGTGTTCTCATATTACGGTGCTACTAAAAGTTGAATACTTATAAAAACTAATATAATCAATAAGGTATTTTAGCTGGCCCAGTGAAACATCAAATTTGGAGCTGGCAGCGAATGCTTGGAATCACTTGGTAAACCAATGCCTCAATTTTCCAGCAACTAAGGATTCGTGATGGATTGGAACAACGTCCAATTATAAAAACATTTTTGCCAACAGAAAGTTAATAACCTAGTGAAACAAATTGATGAACCAACCAGATCAAATATGCCACTGACCATCCACTAGGACGTACTTGGAAGTTAGGCAGAGAAAAATGATATCATCAATCAAATGGGCTTCAGTAGATTGTAACCCGGTGATCGTAATTCTTTAAATAAAATATCAATTTGATTGACACTACTTTATTGAGTAATTACCAAATAGTTGCGGCTCACAGCTGATCCTTCAACAGGGTTGAATAAATACTAATTAAAAAAAGAATTACAAACAAAGAAGAAAGCATTTAGGGAACAGCGTCAACTTTAGTCGGAGTGAGGTGAGAGAGAAGGGGTATGGGTAGGTGTGGAGGATTGAAAAGGGAACATGTGTATCTAGAATTGGGCTACGCAATAAATCTAATTGTTTATCGAATACATTGTTTTTATTTATTTTTAATGATTTATTTCAAGACACCCAAGAATTAGTGGAATGGGTGGCCTTTATCTATTAAATGAAAGGCGAATTTTGAATAGTCTCCGCTTTTTAGTCGTCTTTTGTGTTAACTGTTCTTGTACTTACATTTCTGGCTGTTTTTACTATGTAAAACGCTAGGCAATCATTACATCTGAATTTATTTATCCCTCAACAGCTTAGTTTATGTTCTTAATCTTTAGAATTTATCAATTCATGTTTGATCATAATTCTCATAAATGAGTAAACAAATTGGAGAAGACAATTAACGATGAAAAATGTAATACACTAATAAAACGAAATTGACAATGTGCTGGGTACGTCAGTTAAAGAAGTGATTATCATTAAGATAAAAAATATGCTTTAACATGAAAACTGGACTGTAGATCGTCTTGCAATGTGATTGTAAATAAAAACCAGGATGTGTAAGTATAATTCAAAAATAAATATTGATCTGTTAGACAAGTTTCTTCCTACAGTGAACAGATATGTGCTGAAGAATATAAATAATATGCAGCAGCCATAATAAACTTGGTTATTTCTGAAAACATTAATAACCTCACAGTAGGTACTATATTCATGCCTTGATTATGAATCGAAAATGTCCAAGCAACCATAAACTAATATAAAAAATTATGGATATATGCGACATCAAAGTTTGCACTTTTTCTGACTTATTTTTTGTAAAAAGTTGGACTATCATTACAGTAACTTATATCAAATATGAAAAATTAATTCCCTTTAATACAAGTCAAATAAAATATTAATAACCTACGAATACCAACTGGAAAACATTCTTATTGGAATTTCTGCAGGGTTTTCATCATTTTATTTAACTTGTAATAGAACAAATGAATTTTTCGTAATCAATATAAGTCACTGTAATAATAATTTAACATTTTGTAAAAAATAAGTCAGAAATATTGAAAAAAATGCAAACTTTTATATTGGCTTACTTCGTTACTCTAATATTACGTCATGCTGCTTGAACATTTTTGACTTATAATTAAAGCAGGAATATAGTCCTGCGAGGTTATTAATGTTCTCCAAACAACCCTGTGTAGTGTAAAACAACTGCCTGGCCTAGCCGACATTTTTTGCGATAACTGGATGATTCTTCCAGTTAATATTATTTCTCGATGTAAATTCAGAGTTAAACTGAAATTTTTGTATTTCAATATTGTTCCCTACATTCCACATTATTACCCCTATAAATATTTTTTTGATAAATTGTATAAAATATTTTATAAATGTAGATGTTACGCCGTTATTTTCTGACCAATCGTGCGTTTAATTTCAGCCACTCAAATATAAAACGGTCCAATTAGCGAAAGCGCCTGTCACCCAAAATGGAAAAAAGGTGTTTGCCGTCCAAAAATAATACTAAAATGAGCAAAAAAATTAAATGGTAAATATCCGTCAATTTCCAAAAATTTGGCTACGTTTGAGTGTTTTTATATTAAGATTTTAATTAATTATTTTATTCCGTATTTTTCAACATTTTCTGGATGTTTTAACATTAATTTGCATCTCATTATAATATATACATCAGCGAGAATATTCTCCTAAGAGAATTATAATCTTTCCAAGTTGAATGATTATTTTTAAGATTAGTTTGTGTATTTAAAACTTCATAATCATAATTGCGGAAATCTTTATGAATGAGTGTCTATTGAAAATATAATTTTATTCAAACTTGATTTTCAGTATTGTTTAATTTGTTATAAAATATTTTTTAATTTGATAGTTAGATTAGTTAGATTTATTGATGTGAAATTTATTTTTGTGTGATGTATTATTCATATTCTTAAAAGGTTGAAAGGATTTAATTTCTTTATTGGGCTGTTTCATTGATTATAAGAAAAAATTCGCAATTGAAAAAAAATTGTAAGTATTGAGATGAAAGAATGTGAAAGAGTAAACCGAAAAGGAGAAGGACAGGAGCACATTAAAAACTTTGTCCAAGAAATAAGCCCCAAGACCAAATTCAGAGTCAATACTAAGATGATTTAAAGTTTAAAGTACGCCTTTGTATCTTAACCATTAAATTATCTAAGTATTGACTTTGACTTCGGGCCCCAGACACCGAATAGTTGAAATATAATAATTGGGAGAAAATATTAAGATAAATTAGATATCCCATAAAAGTGTGGCTATTTATATGGAAAATAATATAGGAAAAACTTTTTTGGTCGTTTACAGGGCTTACGACTTGTCATTGGCTGGATTTGTGACCGCTTTACATAACGTAACGTTCACGATTCCACTCATGATCAACCACACATCTATCAAATTTAGAAAGTTGTAGTTATGTACCTACCCAGCTTATTTCATTCATTAGAATTTGTTGTCGCCATATATGGTTGAAAATAATCATTCATTAATAATTGTATTTTTAAAATATTGAATATACTTAAAAAATATTACGACAAAATAGGATGGATGAATGTGATCCACATTTTTGTACTAAAAAAATCGATTTAAATTGATCGATGTATATTTTGAGTTATATTAAATTTTAGACTCAATAAGTAGGATATAAGCAGCATTATGAAAATATTCCTTTTCGCTTAAGATTCACATAAGTGTATTTGGAAAGTGTCGACATCAAACACCACAATTTACACTCGATTCGTGAGTAGGGCTTAAATTAATCGCCCTTTTGAGGAGATCTTCAAATATCGAGATGAATTCGAGAAACCAATCAATCTAAGCTTTCTCTGAAAGAATCTTAGAAATCCAAAATATATTTCCAGAGGTTTTAAACGGGTAACAAAGTGTGCATGCACCTATTAAAACTACAAATATTTGAAAAATAAAAATATTATTTTTACAATATTTTTTGAGTAAATACCAATATAATGAGTAATACCAAGAAAAGGTACAATTACTTGCTTTTTCTCCCCAGAGACCCAGAGAGATAATCATTAATGACGATAGCGTAGTTTTATTAAATTAAGTAAGCAAGATCATAAATAATATATGTATAGAAATAAGTATATTATATACATTTTTAAATTTGATATATGTTTGTTCGAAGATGAGAGACCACGTCGATAACGTGATGATGCTCGCCCGGGTGTCTTTTTGACAGTTAAATTCAAAATGAAAGGTTTAAAAACAAAGGCAGCAGTATCCTACAGAGTTAAAAATAAAAATCTGAGATAAAAAAAATTATCACTACGTGTATGTTTCTAGAATCTAAGAAACCTACATCATATTTACATACTTGGCTCTTTCTTTGCTATGATGTTTCAGTCTATAAACGACATCAACTTTCACATTAGTTTGAAGCGACAATTTTGTCACGTGACGCATCCTTGGAGGTTGATAAGTTTAATTGTATATTTACACTAGGAAGATATTTCTGCATTTACTTTTAGTAGTTATTTTAAAACATGACCCTTCCAGGTTGGAACCTTATTTTCTATACAATCTCGTATTCAATAAATTCCCAATAACTATTTTTTTTTTTAATGTTACATATAAAAATAACAAATCCAAAGGAGAAAAATACAGATAGAAATAATATAATATGACATTTTTAAGACCCTACCAAGCCACTTATTGTGGCTTGTTGGTAGTGATCGATTTGCTCATCTAGAAGTATAATAGTTTGAAAATTTGTTGATATTTATAATTAATATTTACAATCGGTACAACTCATCTTTAAACATAATTTTATACAGATACCTAACTAAATATGTGATACAAAATAAAAAATATATATACTCAATCATACATAAACTCCTGACCGAGTAGACACTCTCTTATTTTGCCCTTAGTACATGAATATTCGCATTTAAGTTCTGGCGGAAGTCAATTAAAAATTCTAAGAACTATATATTTGAGCATTCTACTGCCATATTTGTTACTTATTCTAGGTTTGATTAATCTCTCATTAAAGGTGAAACACGTATTATGCTTTTGTATGAAGGGAGCTTTGAATTGACTACTAGTATATTGTTCTAAAATTATGCAAAACCACACAATTCCTCGGACTGGCAGTGTATTTATAGAGCTATATTTCTCTTTGAGTAAAGTAGAGTTACAAAAAAAAACCCTTAAGTTAACTAACTTGATGGTCTTCTGGGACAAGGTTTGATCCCTCGATCATTCGAATTCTAGGCGAGCGTCATTCCACAAGACCACCCAGCACGTCCTTCCTGGGATAAAACGAGTATCACTTTGTTCCTTAGCAGGTATGCAAATGAGTGTTGCCAGTCCTAATCCTGGTAAATATTCGGATTATGATGGAAAATTTTAATGGCCGTTGCTAATCTCCAAAATACGGCGTGTGTGTAGGCCTCACTTAAATTATAGGATACGTTTGGGTTATGTAAGGGTTAATCCACCAGGGTTACATACGTAACAATCAGAATTCGCACAAGCCAATTCAA
Source organism: Agrypnia vestita (assembly GCA_016648135.1). Classification (NCBI taxonomy): domain Eukaryota; kingdom Metazoa; phylum Arthropoda; class Insecta; order Trichoptera; family Phryganeidae; genus Agrypnia; species Agrypnia vestita. Next base: position 3,963 of record JADDOH010014819.1, on the reverse strand, counting down.
TAATGTATATTTACGTAGATAATGGTTTTAGACGGATCGTAAATTAGGTTACGAATTGAATTGAAATTATTTCAAAATACGGGCAAGTGTACAGGCGGTGTCGTTAATGCATGCCTTTTGACAGAAATGTTTTCAAAATGAATAAGATATTAATTTGACTTTTGTAATTTTTTTCTAACAACTCTTTAAATATTTTGTTTAAATCTGTTTCATTTTGTAAAATGCAAAAATTTTATGATTTAATTAATGGTTGGTGGTTTTAATGATGGTGGTTTTAAGAATGGGTGGTTTAAAAAGATGGGAACGACACGGAAGAAGGTTCTGGAAAAATTGTGTTGGCAGAATGACTGATTTCAGAGCCCCAAAAGTAGCAAGAGAACAAGCACCCTAGAGAAACAGACCTCCAGGACGACCACCGAAAAGATGGAGAGACAGCTAGTAGTTCAACTCTCAAGAGGACAACATAACAGCCAAAAAAGGCTTAAACAAAGATGATAAAGAAGAAGGTTTTAAAAAATGATTAAATCTGAAAATTTACTTTAATGAAAATCCATAAAAGAGTATGTATGTGGTGGAATTTTGAATTGATTATCGATTTTAAAATTTGATTAAAAACCAATGAATTATATCAAATGTCTTTTGACAACGAATGGTTTGAAAAATATAAAGCAAAAACGTAACGTTTTATTTTTTAAACACTGACGTTATAAAAAAAAAAATTTTTTATTTGTATATATCTACTTACCTTTATTAATTTATTATACCTACATGTTTCAGAAAAAATTTTTCCGTTGTCAGGGTGTTTTATAAATGCCAAATAGGTTTCAAAATGAATAATGTCTTTTGTTTTTTTTTTCTAAATTATTTTTAAATATTATTGCTGTTAAAATTTTAGGACATGCTATTTTATCCATAAATAATTTTTGTCTGAAATTGAATAATTTAGAATCAGTAGAGATTAGTAAAGCTTGTGATAGTAAACAAAATATTATTAATAATCAATTAAATTTAACTACTAGCCCAATTCTAGACAAAAATTACAATAATTGTGTGTAATCAAGAACTGCAGCAATAATATTTCAAATAGTTTAGAAAAACAATAAACAAAAGACAAAGTTTGCACAATCAATTGAAAAAACTGACGTTTTTAATTATAAAGAACTCCACTTTTTAATATTAAAATAAAAAAAATCCATACACGATTTTTTCTGAGTTCAATTTATTATTAAACACATACAGGACGATCATTTCGGCTGATTAAGATTCGAGAACAAAGTTCGATATATTTGGACGCCCGAACATGATTTTTATTATATATTCTATTTTTATTTTGTATTTTATATATATTTCAAAATTTTTAAAGTTGATTGCATGCTTCTAATTCTTATGAAACTTGTTCTCACAATAAAAAATAAAGATGTATTTTGTACACCACACGAAGAGACAGGAAAAGAAACGTGTGAATAACAGAACAGGCAGGCAGGAGAAGGAGATTTCAAGCTATAAATTTAAATAAACATGACATTTGATTACCACGCACACAGCTGCGAGATAAATAAACACTTGACAAATTAATATTTTAGTTACCGAAACATAATCGTTAACTAGATACCAGAAACACGTTGAAAGTTAATTAAAAGTAATTTAATGTTTAAATATAAAAATAATGAAGTAGTGGTTTTGAAAGAATATTAGCAAAAATTTATACAATGTAAGAATTTTTTTTAAGTGGTTACTCTCCGTTTTTTTCAACTGCTAAGACTTACTCAGTTTTAAAAATTTTCCCTCCTAATATGCAAAGGTTTTTCGACAGTTAGATTGTTATTTTGTAAGTTTTATTGATTATTCTCAAAATATTATGTACTCATTTACGCTTATGGATCACAGACAGCGCATTTACTAAATAATTAAAAAATTAAACCGCGATATGAGGAATGTTAAGCACCTATTTTTTTTATGGTTTACCACTCCAACATTTAATATTTTCATTTTCCAATATTTAAGATTTTCATACTAAATAAATATATATTTTCATAGCACAAATTAAAATGACATCCTTAACAAAAAAAAATATATGTTGGCGTTGCAAAAATTCGTATTGTACTGACTCGCCGCTGATTTCGCGTAACTTGTATTGACTTAGGCATTTCGATGTAAGTCGACACGCGTTAATTTTATTCCAGATAGTATACATTTTACATTTTTTATGATAGAATGTAATAAATTAATGCCTATACATTAAGAAAATAACAGAATCCAAATAACATCAAACGTTCCGACGCAATATTTGTATTCCTATGGATATATTTTATTCTTTCTTTGAACCAGACAAGCATACCTATTTCCATTTCAAACGATATTTAAGATTTTTTTAAGATCAAAGGTCTTTCAAAAACACATTTGAATACTTTTATAATATCTCCTAAAATCCGCGAGGGGCAAAGTGGAGTCGACAATTAGAAATTATATTTCATTGAATAAAAATTATATTTTTTTATAATTATACGGGTGTACCAGAGCTAGCGGCAGAAACTTGACCGGTAGATTCTTGCCTATGTTATGAGTCTAAAATGTTCGAGCAACCATGACCTAATATTAATAGTTATGGAGATATGCAATATCAAAGTATACATTTTATTTTCAATATTTCTGACTTACTTTTTGCAAAAAGTTGAACTATCATTACAGAAACTTATATCGATTTTTAAAAATTCATTCGCTTTAATACAAGTCGAATAAAATGGTAAAAATTAAAAAAGTTTTTTTTTTACAAGGTTTTTATAATTATATTTAAGTTGTATTGAAGCAAATGAATTTTTCATAAACGCTGTAAGTTTCTGTAATGAAAGTTCAACTTTTTCAATATTTTTTGCAGAAATATTGAAAAAAAATGCAAACTTTGATATTGCATATCTCTATTACTATTAATATTAGTGTTAATTGCTTGAACATTTTAGACTCATAACATAGTCAGGAATCCACCGGTCAAGTTTCTGCTGCTCGCTCTGGTACATCCTGTATATTACAATTTATTTCAGAATCATATTGTTGTAATTGCAATTGTGAGAATCTCACCTAACCTTATCTAACACGCAAGTATATGTGACATTGATATTTGGTTTCTTTTTTCTTTGTTCAATTATATAATATTAAAAAATATATAAAATGCAAGATTGCTAATGAAAACGTTATATCGCACAGGGAAAAATAAATATCTAACTAGAAGTAATATTTATTAATTAGATTAAAGATCTCATCATTTATTTAAGCCCGTCGATCTGGAAGGGCGCACGTTCTCCTGTTCCGTCTCCGCGACCACCACACATAAAGGCCTACATACATACACGCCCGCATACATCCACCCACACACACGCATACATAAAAATACACACGCACATACTTCAAAATAAATAATATGCAAACATATTTTAAAATCCTACGAGAAGTGGTGATTTTAGGCTTCCACAAACAAAACTGGCAGGAACACAAAATAGTTTGTACTATAAAAGTCTTAAATTGTTCAATGAACTGCCAGAAAATGTGAAAGAAGTAAAAAGTCTCACTACTTCTCGTAGGTTAAGTGAAAAATATGTGAAAAGTAAGTTAAATGTAGGATCATGTGGTGTAGTTTCATGTTCATTTTTTTTTAATTTCTTACTTTGTACTAGATAAGAAAATGTGTTTCTATTCATGTTTATTTATGTTGATATATTTTGGAATATTTATGTTTAAGTGTTATGTTAATTTATGTTTTACTTACAAGATATAAAAGTGTATTCTTTTTACAACCTAATAAAAAATTTAGGCAGAATTCACTAAAATGTAGATTATACATGATTGAGTGTGAGCGGAGACTATAATTCAATATTTAGCCACATGCGTGAAATTATTAATATATATTTTTTTGTTATATTATGTACATCATTTATAAACATGTTAATTTATTATGTAAATAAAATAAAA
>JADDOH010014818.1:0-13211 GCA_016648135.1 Agrypnia vestita | reverse complement strand
TTTTTATGATATATCAAAATATGAATACTATGACAACAATTGTGATATAGAAATATTACATTATATATATGTATTCTGATTTTTTTTTCCTAATAATTGGTTACATAAAAGTCATGCTGCGATATTCCCACTGCACGTCCCTGGTGGATGGATATCTCTCATTCGATGGCTCAAGGCTTACAACCTGTATGAGCTTGCTTAAGTGATCACTCTACACAATGCAACGTTCACCAATTCCATCGTAAGAACATCCACACATTATCAAATTTTGAAAGTTCTATATATATATGTTCGATTCAAGAATATATGATATGGTCTCTACTAGAGACATCTGTTGATTTTTTCTCATTAACAGTTAATACACAGCTTTCGTAACTTATAATGTTACCTCTATATTTTATTAAAGTGGAGTTTTTTTTAGCAATATTCCATTTAACGTATATATGATATTCTTTCGAATTATTACAAATCTACTAGAATACGCTTGAAAATCAATGTTTTCAATTTTTAACCGCTATCTGTACCAACATATTTTTAAACAATATTTTTATATGAAAGTATGTTCTAAGAACTTAATAGACTTCCATCCACTTTTCTCATACATAAATTAGCTTCGTTTCTATGAGACTTCTATAATTTATCCTTAATTAACTAATCATCCCTCTGCGGACCAAATCCAAAAACACAAAAATTAAAAAATATTTAAATAAAAATATATGTTTAATAATGTTTCTGATTGTCAGAGCACCACCGTTGTGTAGTTTGACCCCGAGTGAAGGGTGAAGGCAGCACCTCACCCTTAGGGTACGGAGGAGGTAATTGCCCGGAGCACGGAAGGTCGCGTGACCGCTGAAGAAGAGCCGGGGCTGTGTTCGAAACCCGCGAGACACAAATTGCCGCGCATTATGCAGGCAAAAAAATCGACAACCGATTTATTTACAAATCTGGATTGGAAAGAGGAAGACCTCGCGGACTTTTTGCTCGAATAAAAATTTTTCTCGGAATCTACAGGATACAAAATTTCGAAAAAACGATAGGAAAATGATAATTATTTTAATACAGAAAAAGTTAACCCATAAAAACCAAGCTTTTATTATACTCCCTCTTTCATTTACTAGTTGAAACAGGTTTGGCGCTTACCTCGTTGGGCTCGAGTCGGGCGACACTTCGAAAGGGAGTATTAAAAAATTTCGAAAAATTCAATATTGTTCTATAATTATGAATTTTTGTAACGAAAATTTTTTAGATAATTTTTATCGTTGCCACGAGTCTACCTGCAAAGTTTCAGCTCGATTAGATCACGGAAAAAGGGTTAAAAATCCAAAGTTTTTTCGACAGACGAGCAAGCAGACGCTACGAGTTAAAAGTTACAATAAATTTCTAATAGAAAAAAATTTAATTGTGAAAGAATACCTTCAGTTAGATGTATGCGTGAGTATTCAATGTGATATATGTGTAACATTTTCAATTTGAAAATCTCTTTAATAGGATTTGGTTATTTTATTTATAAATAACCAAATTGTTAATAAACACAAATGGTTTTCAAAATAAGTATTTGTTCGAATGTATATTAGACCAAAATTTAAAAAAGTTATTTAATAATTTTTTTGTAGTTTCCATTAAAATTAAATTACACATTCGCGATAGTCTGGGTGTCACGGATATAAAAGTAACCTGGAAGACCGACAGATGACTTGGTACGAGCACACAAGACGCAGCACCTGATCACATGGTAAAGCAGGCAATGTCTATAGAGCTTCATCGACAGTCACCCAGAGGAAGACCAAAGAACTCCTATATGACTCAATGCTCCAAAATATTACGATGTAAATGATAAATTTAAATAAAAATTATTACTATTATTAATTTTTTTAATACCGCTTTTAAATAAACGAAAGCGGCCTCTTAACACTGTTTTATATTACCTAATATTGGGCACAATGCCGGAGGACAATGTAATGGTTCGGAGCGGAACTAATCCAATTCTTAATACAAAGACCATAATGGCTCTATGATAATAAAAACACTAATAAACGTTACGTTTCCATCCTGACAAAACACCTAACGACTTGCTCAATTATTTTTTTGGTCCGTACGAGGATCTAATATTCTAATTCACTCCCAGATGGCCTTCTCTAATGGTTCAAGGTGAAGTATCTACTGTCGTGTACGGAAATTTAATAGAGTAATTTATTGGGTGTTAACATACGTTTTTTCCCGATGAAGAGGACAAGAGGACATAACAAAAAATATATACGCGCATTGGAAAATATACATCTTTGGCATACATAAAAAAACAATTACTATTTTGTACATCTTGCATTGGAACATAGCTCCAACTCTTCCAACTCAAGACATACAACAAAACTGTAATGTTCATCAATGACAGTTCTGCATCAACGGATAAAAAATCTTGCATGTGTTAAAAATAGAAAATGAAACACTAAGCACATAATAACACGTTAATTTAATCACAATGATATTATGAAAAGTACATGGACAAATCATTTGAGTAGTTTTTTGGTGTAGTGGTCATGACGCTTGCCTAGTGATCTGTGGTCGAATGGTGAAATGGTTCGAGCCCCATTCTAGGACACCAGCAATTTAGTCCTATTTTCATAGGGCAAGCTTTTATGCGACACGTATTCCGTGTTCGTATCTCTATTAAAAAAAGAAAATAAACAACAATAACAGCGCCCGGAGAAATGCAATTTTCATAACAAAGACATGATACATTGTATACGTGAGGAAATACAAGTAAAACCAAAAGAATACTTATGATTCATAGGAAAATGAGGTGAAGACAAAGCGAAGTATATGTAATGAAAATGAACACGAAATTGTGCCGTAGAGATAGTGAAACAAAATACAATAGTCACTTTCTTGAGGGAAAAATGAAGGAAAGTTGTACAACACTAACGAGAAGAGGACTCGCCAGTCCGAAAAACCACTGCTGGCAGATATAAACCAAGGTAGAGATTAAAGTAATGAAGTTACAGGTAAGAATTAAAAAAAAATTACCCATAAAAAAGAATTTTTACTATTCTCCCTTTCTCATTGAAACAGGTTTCGCGCCTATTCCACGCTTCGGACTCGAAAATTAAACAATATATAAATCGTTAAAATTTCGAAAAATCCTAAATTATACTATAATTATAAAAAAAATTAAACTAAAATTTTTTATATCATTTTTATCGTTACCATGTTTCTGCCTGTAAAGTTTCAGCCCGATTGGATCACGGGAAAAGGGTTAAAAATCGATTCAAAGTTTTTTCGGCAGGCAAACCGACAAGTAGACAAGCAGACGCTACGAGTTAAAAGAAAGGGAATAAAAAAGCTTCAACTCAACTTGATTATGCTTTACAACAAACTGCTTAAAATGTGTATGTGTTAGGTAAACGATATTATAAATAAATTAAAAAGTATTGAAGTAATTTGTTGATGCCACAGGTCACAAATGCACTGGACAGATTTGGTAAAGACTTCCGCTAATAGTTCACTCGAAGAATGCACTAGAAATGCAATAGCGCCATAAAGCTTCCGCTTCGCATTACTTGATAACATGAAGTAAGGTTTATTATGATAGTCAATTAGAAGCACACTTTGCACTTAATTAACTCATGGGGCTGGTTGTATCAACTTGGCGACGATAGTTAAAACTGTGAACCAATGCGCGTGCGCACTCTGCGCGATTTTTGACGTGTAATCAAAATCGTTTTCATTAATTTTTTCGACATTGTTGTGTCGAAATATACAATATTAGTAGGATGCTACAGATTTCTCTATAGTATATTCTTAACAGAAACTTATCATAAACAGATAGTTAGACGTCGAACATTACTTTTTTGTCGGAAGAAATTGACTTTGCCTCAACTCTGAATGGATTAATGTTACGCATTGTTGACAGTTATTTCCATCGTAGTTCAACAGATTGTGAGAACAGGATAGATGAAGAAGTAAGTAGATGATGTATCTGCAGTACTTTTTCTTGGAAGATGTCTCTGGAGTACTGTTTTTTCACACTACAGTGTCGAAAAATGGAATAAAAACTACTTTTATAACAGATGCCAAAAACGCGTCGTCGCATGTCGTCGCTAAATATAATCCAAGTCGATACAACCGGCCCATAGACTATTAAACTTAAGTAAATTTAATGGTGCCATATTTATATATTTCTAACATTTCCGATTTTTTTAAAAAGAGATGCGAACACTGAACACATGTCGCATCAACATTCTTACTATTTTGAAACTAAGCTAAATGTTTGTGCTATGAAAAGAGAACTAAATTGCTGGACTCTTGGAATGGGGCTCCAACCTCGACCACCAGATCTCTAGGCGAGTGTCATGACCACTACACCAACAAGCTATTTAGATTTGAGTACAAATCTTTCGCTCAGTATCTGCATTGATTATTTTAGAGATCAGATTTTTTTTGGAGATTTGTTTTACGTCTTTCTAGTTTTCGCGATTGTCACATAGTAGAGAAGTGAGCCTTTGAGTATCAAAATATGTATATACAATCACCAATTTTGTTTTTTTGTACCTGTATTACCTGTTATCTTCCAAAATCCCCCGAACTCAAATTTCATAATATCCAAACCTACTATAATGTACATCTGCAAAAAATATTTCAGTTATGATACTGTAACGTAAGTCTGGCAGTCGCTGGCAGTCCTACTGTATATCTAATTCATTGCTTTGTGGTCGGTTCTATGATGCCTGTTGACCCACTCACCATTGAGTCACAGCACATTTTTGTATAGTTACTATTTAATTGATCGTATGAGAAAAAATATAATCAGACGTGAAAAAATGTCTTAGCTATCTATACACAGGCGTGTATTTACTCTTTCCTGGTACTGGGACGATAATCACTTTAATTATTTCAACAGCTTTTTCACGATAGAAATTCTTCACCTTTGAACCATCGCTCTAGTGAAATAATTGAGTGCTTAAGTTGCTTGCACGAATTCAGAAATAATCAACATAAATTATTATAACAACACAAAAGAAAGTTTAAAAAATTATGTATTTACTTTGCGAAATATTGTTTTAAAAATGTGGGTTAGAAGTTGACTACGTGGGTGTATTGAATATCGTTCGCTCAAATTTTCTTACCAGGATAATTTTTTAATAAGCACATGTTTTTAAAAATGCATAAATTTATGTTAGGTTCACCTTTCACATCAATTAAGTTAATTAATTTTCGTACAATATTTTTATATGTATGTTTTGAGAACACAATTACTAGATTCTGTACACAGAAGAATACTTATAAAGATATACAATTTTTATATTTGTTTATATTTTTTAATAAATATACCTCTGTGGACGTAATCCAGTAATTATATTCTCACAACATACTTACGTATCTATAAACTATGTCGTCTCTCTATCTGTCTGTTCTCTATTCAAATTTACACCGTGTCTCCGATCTGACCCAAATTTTGCATACTTATTTTTTAGGACCTGGCGGAAAACATAGGCGCCATTTCCCTATCCCTCTTTACCCACCCCCACCCACCAATATACTGTCTTTACAAATCTATACTGTTTGACAGATCAAATTACAAATCAAATATTGCATACTTATTCGACGAATATTGATGTCCGCCGGCGTATGGTAAAAGACTGAGAAGTGCTGCGGACTATTAAGACAAGAAAGCTGGAGTTACTCTGACATATTATGAGAGGAACAAAATATAGTCTAAAGTAACTTTATCATCCAGGGGAAAATAAGTGGTAAAAGAAGCGTAGCAAGATGAGATCGCTGACCTCCAATATGAGGTGGCACCATAAGAAGAAGACCTGGACTTTAGAACCTATCGGAAAACGTAGGTCACATTTCCCTCTTCTCCTTTACCCCCCCCTCTCCCTCGATATATATTTTTTGTGCAAATCTATACCGTTTGACAGATTTGACACAAAATTTTCATACTTATTCTTTAGGACCTGGCGATCACATCTATACAATTTTGTAAGTTGTATATATATATAAACCTTGCGTAACTTGTTTCATATGTAAGTTGAATTTACTACCGCCATCTGCGGAAGAAATTAGTCATCCCCGTAAACCAGTACAGATGTCGCCGTTGGTAATGATATATCATTTTTTTAGTTAAGTTTTTTAAAGCAATATTGGTTTTATATGTATATGACATTCTTTCGAATTATTGACATTTACAATAGAATTATATAATTTTTTTAACTCCTTTTTGTGTAGTTATTTATTTAAGCTAAATAGTGAACTCTAATTATTCTAAAAATATTATTCTTTTTCATAATTTTTTTGCTCCATGTAATTAATTGCTCCATATATAATACCTGAAAGTAGCTAGCCACCCTCTAATTAACCATCAACCAAAAAAATAAATAATCTAATATGAGGGTAATATATCATTAAGTTAATTATTAGCTCTCCAATTACATGAATTATATTCAAAGGCCATATAATTTTAGAGGGTACAGTCTATTAATGCTTCTGGTAAAAAATACACCCCTTTGTGTGCAAAAATTTCAGCTTTCTACCTTTATCTCTTTGGCTGAATAATTGAATATATACGTGTTCACATTTGTACGTTTGGACGCGTACAAACATTTCTAGCTTTATTATACGGACGTACATAACTACATGTAGGGTAGCTGAGTACACGTACGAGATATGGGTACAATTATACAATATCATGTTGAGGTGAAGCGTTGACATTTTGTCTAACGCTAGAATTACAAAACAAGTAGTTATGAATCTCGTATTTGAATACGAAGTAATTAGAAACAAGTCATAGTTATATTAATTTTGAACCTATGGCGAACATGGGCCTTACAGCGGACCAACCAAATTGAAAGATCGAAAACGCACTCACGCTGCTTCACGATTCCGTCCTTGACCTTCGATCGATTAGAAGCATTAAATCTTTTAACATCACTTGTAATTCCAAATCATTCACAATAAATTCAGTCTAAATAGACAGTGAAAATAATACCTTGTGGCTCTCGTAAATGCTTGCACTACATCACACGACACTTGATCATGTTCACTCAAGAGCTAGAGTGCAAAGTTATAAAATCTGTTATCAGTTATCAATCATCGATAAAATCAGATACTAATCTCATGTAACGATTATTACACAACCAGTTAAAAAAACCACTCTGAACATCACTAGTTTTTTTATTGTTCACAGAAATTATTTACAGAAAAAAAATCTCATGATTCCCCAGTTAGACTATGCCTGTTCTAGAGAAACCGCCTCACATTTTAATATATTTTCTGCGTTTTATGAAAAATATATGAAAATAGTATAAAGGATTTTTGGGAAGATTTGAGCCGGTTTAGATTTTTGATGTGTCCCGAAAAATAGAATATTTGTTTTATGTGTGCAACGATCATGAAACTATTACAATGGTGTAGTTATTCAATATTATTTAACAGAATTCTAGACTACAGGACTCATTTTTTCATTTCAGTTTTTATTTAAAGTTCACTATTTACGCAGTCGTTTTTTTTATACAACTCGTATTATACATTTCTGGGCTTTGTTAATCAATAATTTAGAGAATAATAGTAGCATAAGCATTATCATGGCATAAGAGTGCTGCATTCTATCCTCTCGCCTGCGAAGAAACGGCGTAAATAAATAAGTTTTAAGTTGCATTAGATGTACGACTAAATCGACACACGTCGATATATAACGGTTTTTTATGTTGTGAAATAAATCGAGTATGGTTGAGTCATTCGACCTTTTATTATTTAGGGCAGCGGGGTGCGGGGTGCGGGGTGCGGGGGGAGGCGCAGCGGCCTTCAGGGGCAACGACCCCGACGTACGAAACCTACTCAACACGCATCAAAAGTCACATTCGAGCCTCGCATTCCTCCGTACCCCAGATACATCGTTCGCTTGGACTGTTACTCATCCAACGAATAATGCTCGCCTTAAAATCAAAATGTCTGAGGGATTATTAGTATAGTATTCTATTATTTTATTAAAATAAAACAAAGAAAAGTTACAAGGTCAAGAAAATATATAATAACAACCTTAACTCTTTAAAAGTCAAGAAAATGTGAAATAACGTGTGTACTAACATATTACACATACATTGAAGTCAAAGGTAAAAAAGATAAAATAAAATACATAAAAAACTAACCCATAAAAATCACGTTTTTATTTTACTCCCTTTCTTTGTAAATTAAGTTTACTATCATGTAATTAAATAATTGATTGACTGAAAATGAAACATGTCCAGACAAATATCTATGTCAAAAATCTCTCTTTATTATTTGATTTCTTCCCAAAAAAAACCGAAGTGTGCTGTCATCTGTGAACCAATTGTCATAAATTTTCGAAATTCGCAGTGAAGCACCTATTATACCTACCGACGGAGTAATTCAAATTTTAAATATTCCGTGACGTTATCAGGCCGCTGTTGGTAGAAATCAAACTTTTGTAATGATTCCAATTTGAAAAAAATATTAAAATTTCTAAAAATCCAAAATTATACTATAGTTATTAATTTTTTAACGAAAATTTGATAGATCTTCTTGATCGTCGCTACGAGTCTACTTGCAAAGTTTCAGTTCGTTTGGATCACGGGAAAAGGGTTGAAAATCTATCCAAAGTTTTTTCGTCAAGCAAACAAGCAAGCACACGCCGCGAGTTAAAAGAAAGGAAGTAATAATATATTATATTATGTGGGGTATGAACGCAAAAGTAGTAATATCAAAAAAATATATATTAGGCAGGAATCTACATGTTTAGTATTGTGGACTAGCTATGATACACCTCCCAATATTGGTAACATAGTGACATACGTATTTGTTTATAATAAAAATAAATTTCATTATATATTCGCAATTTTTGAATATTAAAGTTAATTTTGGAATATTAAGACAACGATTATTTAAAATTAATTAGATCTTTCTTATTAAACCATTTAATTTTAAGTCTCAAACACTAACCGCTAACTTAATTGTGGGGTATAAAAGCAAAGGCAGCATAATCCAAAAAATTCAAAAATATTTTGAATGCAGTCACCGAGGATTACTAATTTAAAATGCATTGAATTCTGGATTTTTTTCCCATCTCTTCCAAAATTATTTTTCCTATAAATTTATTTGTTTCCTATAAAATATCGAGTTCAGTACTTTATAAAATAGTAATCTCCAATTTTTGGTTGTTGATATTGCTGCCTTTTGTTTTTATACCCGACAATTTATGTATACCCTTAATTTTTAATATATCCGTAAACATCCATTACCTATTAAAATATCTTGTAAAATATAGTAGGTATAGCTCGAATAATTATTTATATAATGTAAAATTTTATAGCGTACTGTGTGCTGTCTTTTTTATAAAATAAAAAAAGTGGTCTAGATAAATAATAACCAAATAAATAAACACATAATATAATTATATCTCAATAAAAAAATTGTCGGAAGCTTGGCACTTTGTCACTATGGCAGAGCATTAGTTCTACTTATTGGGACATTGAAGAGAGGGTGCGATCGTCACGGAGCATGGAAATCTATTAAGAAGGGATGAATAATTATATTGCTTTCGGGAGATTTTATATGAATCAATAACATCAAAAGACGTCGATACGAGCGTGCATTCTGTCGGTCACGTTACGCCCTGGTCTCATCTCGCGGTTCGTAACAAACTCACATTCCAAGCGCGAGGAGCCTGAAAATCGCGCGTTGTTGTCGTTAGGAGCGCGTTTTTTCTTCTTACTGTTATACGCGACGCGTTGCCGTCCATACAAATTACACCAATTTACCCGGAGCATCGTAAACGCACGCGGCCCGGCCGCGGGGCGGAGCGGCCGCTTGGACTGTGAGCCGAAGGTCGAATGACGAGTTCAGTGAACTTTTGACCAGCATCGGGCGACTGGTTTCGGAACTGCATTTTTTACAAAAGTAACGCCACGGAACATATTTGTAACAATTACGAACAGGGAAAAACGGTAATAAAATTAAGCTCTCGACAGTGAAATGTTTTGCTGCTTTTGTCCCGAAATCGTTAGTTCATTTTCTTCTCAAATTGTATCATGATTTTCACTATTTGTCGGAGTGTAAGAACTTTGACACTCAATTTTGAAAAATTTAATGTCGTAAAAGCCCACTATCCATCCATTAAAAATTTAGATAAATGTTTTTGATAAAATAAATTGGAGATTTTAAAATGAATATGTGTTACGCTTCTAAAACAAACAAATATGCTTTTAAATCAGTTATCAATTGCGAAATTGACAATGTATGCCAGATAATCGTTCTTTTATATGAAAAGTTAGTTAAAATCCGTCTTACAAGAAGGTCCAAGACTCCCGCAAGTTGCAAAAAAATCTGGTATTAAAGTATTGAACTAATGGTGCAAACAAAATAAAATGGAACTGACAATCAAAACAATACGAAAAAATCAACAAAATACATACTCATCAGCAAACATCACGCAGTTGACAATGAAAGTCTTTTTATTGCTTTAAATTTAAGAAGGTATAAAGTATTGCATAGATGAGTTGCAATGTAAATAAAATATGGGATCCTTCTGTTGAAATTGAATGCCTCATTGAACAAGCTCGTGCAACTTTTATCCGCATAAAAAGGATATTCTGTAACCGTGATCCCAACCTTGGATTACGAATGCGAATGGTCAGATGTTACTTTATTTTATAGAATGGAAGCATAAACCAAAGAATAGATAAGGCGACTAGAAATATTTGAGATGTGGATCTACAGAAGAATAAGTACTCAAAATACGCTGGATGGATAGAGTAACCAATGAAGATGTTATGGTTCGGATGAATAATGAAAAATACGTGATTGATAAATAAAAATAAACTTGAATATATCTGAAATGTGATGAGACATCCAGAGAAGTGCGAGATCTTCTACCTCTTAATGCTTGATTGGATTGGAGAGATGTGAGAGAGTGGATTGGAGAGCTAGTGAGAAAAATATTGGAAAAGGAGAACACAGTGGTTGAAAACCTGAAACAGTAGTTTAGCAGTCTATTAGTCAGTTATTCTGGGCCGCAATAAATAAAGTGTTATAGCTAAATAGTAAATAAAGTATTATAGCTAAATATGTAGTAAATAAAGTGTTACAGCTAACGTCCGTTGAATGAATAGGGCACAACCAGAAGAGGAAAACATCAGAGTGTCAGATTTTAAGTTTTACAAGGAATAAAATTGGGGCTTAATGACTGGAAAGGCCATGGTGGAACATTATCCTGCTGGGGGATGTGGGTCCATACCGTGATACGCCATCTTGCAATGACATCAGCAACATTTCCAGTAAGTCCTACTCCTTAGCGTCCCAGAGTGGTCCTTGCGATCACGCGAGCCCCGGGCAAAATGACCACTGTCGTAGCAGATAAGGAGAGGACGAATGGCGAGTTTCTGGTGCTAATATATACTAGGCCTTAGCGGAGACAAGAACTAATGTTCCGTCATTTTTGACGGGTTGTTTTGACGGGGCTAGTTAATAAATATTTTACTTAGAATACAATTTATGAAGGTTTCAGCAAATAAGTCTCAGATCAAAATCTGCGTAGGTACGAAAATAAAAAAAAGTACCTACTCGTTAAACGTATATAATTTATTATTTAACTAGGCCATAATTTTATTTACATATTTTGAAGTATATCAACGATGGCATGGCGGAAAAGAGAAATTTACGATATCACAAAAGTGAAATTGACACGCCATCTGTCAAATATTGTATCTAAATGGAATTATCTCGAAGTCAAGATATTTTTTAAAGTTATTGTTAGTCGATATTGCAACAAATAAATTATTTCGATCGATCTTAATTCTGATACACCATCTAGTCTAGTTTTCACTCGATCCGTCATTAATCTTGGACAACTGTAATATTTATATAATTATGAGCGTGGTAGTCAATTTCAAAATAAAGTTAGTGAAACAAATATGCCTCTTTTTAAATTATTTTTTGGGCATATAGGACATACAGATGTTCATTGGAACATAATATTAGAAATTGGAACATATATTATTTTAATATTTTTGTGGCATACTACAGTGTACGAGAATAATCTCCACACATTGCGTGTATCCCTTATAATAGCAAAAGGTATGATGACAGATTTTAAAATAATATTCTATATAGGGTGCACGTCTACTATTACCGAAAATAACATTGTTTCAGTAAAAAACTAAGTTTTTACGCAAATAATTGCATTTTCATCTACCTATTTTTAATTTAGCGCAAAAACGCCCGCAGCTGTCATTTCGTCTACGTGACGTCAAGCCTCAGTAAACATTGCATTGTGTCTATGGCAACGGTTCAAAGACACGGTGATGGGCACTGAGGCGTGACGTCATTCGTTTTGACCAGTGTTTCAGTTAAATGGCGGATTGCACAATTTAATTCTTTTATTTTATTGAAAATATCATTAATCTCAATGCGTATATTAAAACTGGATATTTTTTAAGAATCCTTTCAAAATATTTTCTTCTCTAAAATCACTTATTCTTTAATTCTTTAATGCTGTCATCATGCCTATTTCAAATGTCCGTCTATAATATCCTATCCTACAGCTGATCTCATTCCGTTTTCAGAATCAATATGATTTCAAATTTGTTATTTAATACAATTAGGACGTTTACTTTATGCTTTTTAAACTAAAATATGGAAAAAAAATTACTATAAAAAAGTCACGAACTTTACACCAAATTATGCGGACGGGCAGACAGACAACGAAATTGGGATATACATACCTGCAGCTTTTACCACTTTTACCACAGTCACTTTTACCACGACTGGGGGTTCTTCCTTTTCCTCTCGACCTCGACGGCCCGCCACAACAAGCTTCTCCAGGATATCTTCTCTTCTAGCAAAAAAATTGGAGGATTCGTCTCAGACATGTGATTGAGTGTCTCTTATCGATCTTCGGTTCTTGCAATATGGAAACATTTGTGCGGCTGGCTGTCCCTGATGTACCTACGCAACAAGTGTCCGCAACATCACATCTCAAATGCATCAATCCACCGTCTTTCTTTTTCTTTTAAAGTCCATGTTTCCTTGTGATGCAATGGACTACGCCATGCACTACGGCTCATCAATCAACGGTTTTCCGTATGATATTTAACCAATAGAAATTCTTATAATTGAAAATATCAATGTTGTAAATGGTGTTATGAAAATTGCATACACTCTCGGGGGTAATTTTAATCAATTACTGTTATGAGAATTGC